>VDFB02006805.1:0-30205 GCA_007258455.2 Sequoia sempervirens | reverse complement strand
ATACTAGAGTCGCAATCAAATATAATGATAGTTTATCAAACAGTAAAATCTAATAATTCATCATCTACTAGAAATGTTTGAGCAATGAGAACATAATCATGCAGTCTTGATTCATCTCTCTATTGCCTTTCATCAAAGGAATTGCAAACAATTTTTTTCAAAGAATGTCATCAGCCAAATTAAAAGCTTCTACGACTGGTGTAGATTGTGAAACTGTTGTTAATAACTTATCATTTGGGATTACAATCAAAGTGTCCAAATTATTTCTCAAGGTAGCAATTCCTTCTTGTACTTGTACAACTCGCCCACGACCTTCAAAAGAAAAAGGAGTGGTGACAATTCCAACAGTCAATATGCGAAGAGACTTTGCTATTCTTGCAATTACAGGTGCACCTCCAGTTGCATTTGCTTGGGAGATTTCTAAATCCTTTCAATAGATCCATTTTTAATATGCAACGATCATCGTATTCTTGAAGCATTTTGTTAAACAGTTCATGTGCCTTTTCCTCCACATTTCACATACATGTCCACCGGAGCATTCGACATTAAAGTGTCTAAAACCAATTCAACCCATTCTCTTGGTGCATATTCTGCCATGGTACGGAATATGCATCATTTCCTTGCGATGTCGCAGAGTTGGGGATTTTGCTAACTTCAAAACCTTGAAGTCACGAGTTACAAAATTTACAAAACCTCCGAAAATCAGTGGAGTCAGGCAGTCGGGGAAATGTGTAACTTTATAACCAATGTCGGGGATATATAGGAGGAATGCACTAAAATTTTAAAAATTTCAAGTTCAAAATTTGGGGCAGCAATAGGCTCTGATTGGGGATGTGGACTGTGAAGGACAAAGCAAGGGACCCAAAATCTCAAGCATGGGCTAGTGTGGATCCTTTGGGAAAATAGAGTCACCTAACAACTCAAATAGAGGAGGAAACAACAAGAGACTTCGAACAAAGCCAAAATTGAAACAAAACGGGACAACCCACCCAACCGGAGATGAAATGAACAAACTAAAACTCCTATGTACCCAGACTAGGTAGAGTACACCACTGCTGCCTCAAAGACTGCAAATCCATTGACAGGTTCAGAAAAATAGATGCCTGAATGAAAGAAATGACTATGCCAATGGAGTGTTATCATACTTAGCTACTTTATGCTTTGAATAACAACTTTGTGATCTTTGGCATATGCAAATCCTCTAGATAAGACGCTAAATCCAAATAACTCTGGACAACAAGTTGAAATATCATGAAATATGTTGTCTTCTTGATTTTCGCTTGTCTAATCAACATGTTCATGCTCCTCTAATATTTCATATTCCTTTGACTCCTTTGATATGACTTCACATGAGCAATAGTTTAGGTCCGGAACTATCTTCTCATCAAGAACATCTTCTATACCCACATTAGTCTTCTCTAAATCCTCATTATCAAATTTATGATCTTCCTCTTCTATTTCTCCTTTATGATCATGCATCTTGTATGTGCTATCACAAGCAGACACAATAAGAGCTTCTTCTTCAACACAACTAGAATCTTCATCCTCAGACTTTGATTGTGTGTGCACTGGAGGAGCAGTTTCTCCTTTATCTTCACATGCATTCGTTTCTTCATCAATAGGCATTTCAAGAGAATGTTTTTACTCTATATCACTGTCATCTTCTTGCAAATGGTGTATTGTAGCATGAGGTTCTTCACTATATGTATCTTCTTCACAAACAGAGGTCTTTTCATGACTGCAAGCAAGAAATCATGTATCTTTCCCATCCCTACGTTCAATCTCTTATAAGGTTTTAAGCAAATATGGATGCACCATATTGGGCTGAAACTGCATATTACCATAAAAACTCTTCAAAAAGTTTACTTGCATAGGATCATCAAGTACCTGATTATTTTGTGTTTGGGTTATGGAAGAAGAGAAGTCTTCATCATCACTGTCATCACTATCGTCCTCTCTTCCTGGATGCCAAAACATTTTTCCAGATTCAAATCTTTTACAGAGTCGCCAATCTCACTTCTTAAATGAGGTACTATCAAAATACTGAGGAATAAGAATGCACCAATCTTTGATTTCAGTCCCCAGCAGAGTCGCCAAGAACTATTGGTTAACAATTTTGTCACTGCAAAAACACCCTGATTCACCCAATAATCGTTGTGATTGCAATGATTATCCTCTGCATTTGAGAGGGGCAACTCCCTCCTATGATGGGTTTTTTAGGTACTTTTAACCAGAAAGTACAAAAAGGCAACAAAAAGAAAGAGAGAAAGATGAACAAAAAGGAAAGAGAAATCCTCCTGAGCATAGGCACACAACACAAATTCCCACAACAAAAGAAGTAGAACACTAACAATAGCAAGGCACAAAGTACTTCCGAAATACTTGCATATCAAGAGCCGAGCAAGGAGATTATAAATGTAAAGAACTTGACTGGACATAAGAACAATCAAAGCTCCAGAAAGAATGAAGGCATAGGAACATCAATCTTTCTTATTCAAAATGAACTAAAATACAAAGTCTCTAGTTATCCCTCCTACAAAGTTCCCAGCTACACAAGTAGAAAAAAGATAAAACCAAACATCTAATCTCTATTCTACCCACAGCTCTCATAGGAGCTCCCAGTCGAACAGCCAAAAGACCCCCTTCAAGACTATCGATTACATATTTATAGTTTTTCTCCCCAATAAGCCTCTGTTCAACTTCACCTAGTAATTTTACATAACTATTTCTTTAAATTATGTTACAAAGAAAATCATACGACCTTCTATCTTCTCATGTATATGCATCCAACTCTTGAAATGAGTTTAGATTATGAGCAAAGGTCTTAATATAAAATTAAATTTCTCAATGGGAATTAATAGTTGGAAGATGATATGTCATACTAGTCGGTAACCATGCATTTTGGAGATGCTTCATTGATTTTTGGCCATGTATCAGGTTGTAGCCTCCTTTCAAGGAGCTTAAACATTTTTTATTGCCACATGCCCATGAAAATTTCTCTTCTTTTCTTTCTTTTATGACAACTTCAAGGGCTTTTAGTAACTATTCTCGGATTTTGATTTTTTTATCTTTAATTAAAGACTCTTTGAGTCCCTCATGAAAAATACCCTATCCTCACCTAATAACTGCTTTTTTATGCAAAAATTTCCAGCTTCCCATTTGTCTTTTCATTTTTCCTCTTTTCTTGGTGATTTCCTTTATCATGGAAACATTTCAATTCCTATCATGGAATATCTCCCAAATTTTCCAATATATAATCGTTAATATCCACATATTTCCACCTTAGTTTCCATAGTATCTGCAAATGATGGTCATTGCTTAGTGCTTTATGTTGACAAGGTTTAATTACAACAACAATTTTAGGATTTAAATCCTTAGCATTTGAGATTCTTGATCTTGAAAAGTAACTGTCACTACTTGATGCTTGGATAACTATCAGAAAGTACCCTTTTTTTGACCTTTCCTATAACATTCATTCGCAGAGAAATTATAACTATTGGCGCCTACGGGGATTTGGTGAATAGCTTGCAATACACCTTCAAGGGAGCTATAATCAAAGCCTAGCATTGTGTCTTCTTCTTGCAAACTCATATTGGGGTCACCTTACTTGTAATCATAAAGATCTGGACATGTCAACGCAATGAGCCTGTGGGTATACCTGATGCCAAGTTGTTCTTTAGGTGGCATTGATTCTATCAGTGTCCCCATATTCCAATGGAGCTCGGTTATCAGCAGCAACCATTCATCCATTGCAACTTTAGATTCCATGATTATGTTGTATATTCTATAAGCATGTTCACATTGGAGCTTTCAAATATTTCTCCTACATCCAGATGAGTAGTAGAGAAGCATTCTATGTGGTGAAAGATACTCATCACTTAATCACCGTAAACTCCAATTCCTTAGACCATGAATTGAATTCATCTAAGCTTTGTACTAGAGTCACAATCAAATATAATGATAGTTTATCAAACAGTGAAATCTGATAATTCATAATCTACTAGAAATTTTTGAGCAGTGAGAACATAATCATGAAGTCTTGATTCATCTCTCTATTGCCTTTCATCAAAGGAACTACGAACAACATTTGCCGAAGAATGTCATCAGCCAAATTAAAAGCTTCTGTGACTGGTGTAGATTGTGAAACTGTTGTTAATAACTTATCATTTGTGATTACAATCAAAGTGTCCACATTATTTCTCAAGGAAACAATTCCTTCTTGTACTTGTACAACTCACCCATGACCTTCAAAAGAAAAAGGAGTGGTGACAATTCCAACAATCAATATGTGAAGATACTTTGCCATTCCTACAATTACAAGTGCACCTCTAGTTGCATTTTCTTGGGAGATTTCTAAAGCCTTTCAATAGATCCATTTTTGATATGCAGTGATCATCGTATTCTTGAAGCATTTTGTTAAACAGTTCACGTGCCTTTTCATCCACATTTCACATACATGTCCATCGGAGCATTCCACATTAAAGTGTCTAAAACCAATTCAACCCATTCTCTTGGTGCATATTCTACCATGGTATGGAACACGCATCATTTTCTTGTGATGTCGTGGAGTCAGGGATTTTACTAACTTCAAAACCTTGAAGTCGTGAGTTACAAAATTTACAAAACCTCTAACAATCAGTGGAGTTAGGCGGTTAGGGAAATGTGTAACTTTATAACCAATGTCAGGGATATACAGGAGGAATGCACTAAAATTTGAAAAATTTCAAGTTCAAAATTTGGGGCAACATAACCAAATGTATATACATGAATATGTATGTATTGAAACAACGAAAAATAGGGTTTGAGGGTCTATGAATCAAATATGATGCAATGAGAGACCTATTTTCCTTTAGTTCATTAGGAAATGAGATCCCCTGATGTAGAGCAGGGAGGAAAACCTTCTCACAATCCCAATTTGATCAAACTCAAACAATCTTTTTTCCCTCAAAACCCCAACTCAACAACTTTTCACAATCTCCTTGTAGCATTGCAAACAGAGGTTTTTGAACATATCTTCCAAAATAAATTTAAAACCCACAAAATAATGGGCATATTAGATACCCATTAAGGCATACCTTAAATATCTCATTTGTATAGGTGGTTGTTTCAGACTTTCACCTTCAAAATAGGACTGGTATGTTGGATAGAGCCCCAATTAGCCCTCTTTTTCAAAGCATCATCCCTCCAAACACTTTATCAACTCCAAATTCCTATTGAAAAGTTCTCCATAGGTCTCTAATAGACTAATTTAACAACTTTTTTCAGAAGAAACACGTACAAACTCAACCAACCACCATACCCTTGTTTTAAGCCAATTTAGGCTTGCACCATGAGGGTTTATTGGAACTATGCACTTCAGGTCCTATTTCTTCTTATCAACACTTAAAACACACCAAACTAAGTCTTCCCAAGCTTAATACAACAATTAGAAAGGGTCCCAACTACTCCTTTTGCAAAATCCCACTCCAACTCCTCTTAATTCATCAAAAACATGACAACTTACAACTAGGGCATCACTCCAAAACCATCCAATTGCCTTCCCTACCCTTGCAAAACACACAAAAAAAAACCTACATCTAACCATACCATTCGACCAATTAATCCCATGTTTCACCGGGTGGAATGGCCTAAATCGCCATGTTGCACTCTCAAAACTTCAAATTATGAACTCACAGACCGCCTACTAGTAAAATTGCAATAAAAACTTTGTTTCTTTGTGAAATTAAACCACTCCAAATCCAAAACATCCTTAACACATATATCTAACCAATTTAAGGAACCTTTAATCAAAACTCCTTAGTACAGACCCGTACAAATCCTGGGAGCAGTAGATTACCAGTAGAAACATAGAAAATTCAATGAGAACAGGGTATTCTTTATTGTGTAAGCTTCAAAAACAATTCACCAACCTTTCCTTGAGCCTTTCAAGGCCTTTTTAAACTTGTTTCAACAAGATACAATGACTCCAACTAAATTTTAAACTACCCAACCGTTGGTCTTCCAAACAAGACAAAATTTGAAAAAGTTGCTAAAGCAACATTGACAACATTTGCATAATATTGACACCTTTTGCAAAAATAAACCCACTATAATCTTGGTTACATTCTAAATGGTCTATTATGACCTTAGAATCAATCACCAAAAACTTGACTAAAAACCGTATTTACACAAAATGACATGGTGCTCCTGCACCATCCCCACAATGAATTGATTAACAACCCAAAGTGAGAATCTTTAGATTTCCTTATGACTAAAGGACGAGGTTCAAGGTCAAACAACACTTTGGGGAGAAAAACTAAAAATAGAAATTCAACTCCAAAATGCAATCTAACACTTGAAACGTCAATATTAGCAGAACCGAAAAACCAAATGCAGATCTGAGAAGGGTAGAAATGTGTTTACTAGTCACCAAAAGTGCTTTCTAGAAGTTGATCTAAGATTCATTTGCCCATGGGAAAATGGTTCCAAGTACAGGGTTTTCAACAATCTTTTGGGAGCCTCTGAATGATCTGTAGCTAGAGTCATTAATCTAGGAGAGAGGAACAATCAATTAGACATTTTATTAGGCATGCTAGTATCTATACCTTTGCATTTTATGTTGGAAACGTTAAATAGATTTGATTACTATGTTGGAAGGAATGGTTTTGATTATATTGTCGTGCTTGTTTATGCTTGCATGATCTTGTTTGTTACTTTCTTGAGAAACCCGCCATATTGGGTTAATACTTCTATATACCCTAAATGGGAAAATAGATGATGATGTTTTTATTTAGATTATACATAGCTAGTCTATACTATATGTATGTAGAATGCAATGAGAAATGTGGTTTACATCAATATAATGAGGTTATCTTATAATGCTAGGTAAACCTTGGGAATGTTGTCTTGAGCACAAGACATAGTTTCAAGTCTAGGTGCAATGTTGGTAGGAATATTCACTAATTTATACATTTTTATGTGCTATAAAGGTTTCAATAAGTACATCAAAGAGTTAGCACTTCAATGGATGTCACAAAAAATCATGCACTACATTGTAGAACCAAATATGAGTTATGGAGTAATTAAATTTCAGTAATCACCCATTACATGAAGGAATGACTAATATAAAATAATAATATAATAAATGAAGGAAAAATGTGGGAAGAAGAGTGAGAAGAGTTGCCTTGAAAATTATTATTAAATTATATCATTAAGAGAAATTATAAGGCTATATGAGGAGAACAATGTGACATAAGAGCATGCATGAAAAAAGAAAGAAGATAAGAAAGATAATAAGAAAAGATGAATAAGAATGAATATAAAGAGACAAATGATGTAATATAATGGCGTATGAAGGATGAGATAAGCAAGTGATATAAGGAGTATGAAACAACATATGATCATGTAATGAGAAGTTTGAACATATAATGTACTTATATATTTAGTCACAACATAATTTATATGGTGGTTTCAAATATAATGTGTTTAGATCCAAGTTATGCTTTTCATACCTACACATGTGAAATATAGCACCCACTTCAATTTTTAGTAATATACTAAGTATATAATAGTATCTCTTTTTTGACTTGCATTAAGACCAAGACTTTAACATTTTAACATGATCATAATCAATCCCACAACCTGATTTTCTTGTCAACATGATTTATTTGATTCCATCCTTGATTCATTGATACTTACTAGCCTTTTCATGAATATTAAATCCCTAACATATTAATATTGAATTCCAAGAAAAATAGCAAATGCTTCAAGTGAAACCATATCAACATATAATTTATTTATATTGTGAACATCAATAGCAAGTTAAACTTATCACCTTTTCTAACTTGTATTTCAACGCCCTTCTTTACCCAACTTTATTGGTATAGTTGAGGATTATCATCTATATTCAAACCAAGCTTCTTAACTATATCGATTGAAATCAAATTACATAGGGAGCTGAGATCTGCAAGTGCACTTACCCTTGTTTTCTTCACTTGGAGTTTGAGTAAAAAGTTGGTTCATTGTTTCTAGTTCCTTTTCTATCACAACAATTATTTTGGCTATGCATCCCGACTCTCATCTATAACCAAGTTGTCCTCAATCTCCGTGTCTTCTTAGATGTTAGCGATAAAAAATTTGGAGTCCTTTCTAGATTTGATTTTTGGGTGCAACTTAAGATGCAACCTCCAATGTTTGTTTTCACTATGATAATTAATGTTATGATGGTACCAATGATTTTGGGGTTCAATTACATTCACGTACAACACCGTTGGTCTTTTCCCTTTCTATTTTTCAAGTTTTTTTATAATGTCCCCTTTTCGAGATGTATTGATTTGTGATAAATCAACCAATTTCTAAGTTTTGTTGAAGGCTAATTGGTGTGCTAGGGAGAACTCCAAAATTCTTGGATTTCTCAAGGATGGTTAAATAGTGAATTTGGTTCTTATAAATGAGCTCAATTGGACTTTGTGAGTCTTGTGACACTTTTAAAATTGACTTTGGATCTTATGGGAGCTCCCCAAACCTATTGGAGTAGACTATTTTAGTAAGTCACCTAGTTGTTTCGGCTCATTGTCCTATGACTCCAATATCATTATGGTTTGATAAAAAATGCATAATTATGTTATTCATATAATTTCCACAACTTGGGTAAGCTATTGAGTTATAATTTAATTAATTCACTTAAGTTGTCTAATGTTGGAAATATTAAAAAGGACAACTTTGTGTAATAGCTCATTGAAAATGTATCAAGATGTGTTTTAAGTTGGATGCCTAGGTTTTTGGGGACTTTGCACATGAAAGATAATATTAATTATATTAAAAGGTCTTCGTGAGGGAAAAAAAGTTTATTACATTTTAAAACTGGTTATTTCCCTCTAGAAAAGTTATAAAAGGAGGTTGAGGGCTCATTTGTGAGTTTAGTCATGAAAATATTTTCTTTTGCATATGGAGAGAACTTGTTCTCTTCTCAAAGTTTCTTGAGGACAAAAAACCAATTGAGACTATTGGTTTTGGGGATAAAAACCCCTCTAGCTAGTTAGCTTAATTTCATACAAGAATCACTAGAGAGCCACATAGACAATTTCCAGTTTCTATTGCAATCATGGAAGATTTTGATGTGTTTGAATTTCTAATATTTTGGTATTGTTTGTGGAAGGTTTTATTGAATATTTTGAAGGAGGATTTGGGGGCTTTGTTGTTGGTTGTACCA
The DNA here is from genome assembly GCA_007258455.2 of Sequoia sempervirens. Classification (NCBI taxonomy): domain Eukaryota; kingdom Viridiplantae; phylum Streptophyta; class Pinopsida; order Cupressales; family Cupressaceae; genus Sequoia; species Sequoia sempervirens. The sequence continues at coordinate 21,015 of VDFB02006805.1, read as the reverse complement.
TTCTTCTATAGTAGGATGTACCCTTTTTTTGGGTGAGGCACTCTAGTATCTTCACTTAAATCAGTTTTGGCAAGTGTGGTAGTTTCCTTTTCTACTAGTTGCACACTTTTATGGAGTTATTGTTGTTTGGGTTTAATTTTACCATAGTTGGGTCATACCACCTATTGCAATGTTCTTGTGAATGAGGTGTGTGAGTTAGGGAAATATTTGTTGCATGTTTCCACTGTCTGGTTGTGTTTCTAGTGGCACCTAGACCTCCTCTATCACTGTCACCTCTATTTGAGTTGGAAAATTGAGTATTTAATATGTTAATGGGGGTTTTAGAGGGAAGTACATTCATTAGAGCTACAAATAGACTATATTTTCAAACTTGCAACTCTTTGTTTCTATTATTCAATCTAAAATAGTTTCCCCAATAGTTTCTAGAATGTATCAAGGAGTTTGAATGTGTTTTTTTCTTGTGTTGTCAGTTTAGGTGTGATAAATACTTCTTCCAACTTTCCTTGATCATTTCCAATATAAGTTTTAGTTTGATTTGGCAATGAAACAATAGTAAAAAGATATTATCAGATCTTGACCAACATTACACTTTACTAATTTTGGGGTGTTTCAATAATCTATTATTATTAGTACTTCATATCAACAGTTATTCCTCGTATATAGTGTTTTACAAGCATATGAACTAACTTTGTAATAATTTGATGGTTATACCATCGAAAGTTGTTAGTTTTTATGCATTTTATATTATAACACTAAATGGTAGTATTGTCAATGAGTTTGATCAGTTTGCATTGACTAATGTACTTACCCCAATGAACAAGTGGTTAATTTGTATTAATCTTTTCATTTGAATAAGTGGATGTTTATAATTGTACCTATTGAACAAGTGGTTGTGTTTTTTCTTTCAATATTGTAAGCACTCCGTTGAATAAGTGGTATCGGTTGGCTTGTCACCTAGTGCATTTCCTTTCAGTTGTTGCATCTCAATTTAATTGTATGATCTTAAACATTGTATTCTCTCACCTTACCCATTCTGGGATTTGTGTGATCAAAAAGTGAAAAGGAAGTTGTATTGCATAGTACTCTCGTTTGTTCATTTTTTTTTTTAAATAGGGATGTTTATTATGATGGTAGCAGAGATGGTGATCTTGCTAGCCTATTGGGAAGCTAACCCTTGTTGTAGTTTTCTCAATTGCATGACATTATTTTAGCAATTTCTTGTGCTAAGTTCATCGCTCCATCCAATTGTGATAAGAAAATTCATAAATTTGGTATTCACTTCCTTGTGGATCATACCTTTAGAATTGCGTGAGAAGCTTTTTAATGTAGGAAAGAGATTTGAACGCTTTCTTTTATCAAAGGATGAACTACTATGCATTCTAAATATAGTGGAGAGGTTTTTATTGATGATAGATAAGCTTGATTCTATGGAGATTAAAAAATTTGTAGCTTCAGTTGTGAATTTTTTGGTTAAGCTTGAGATTATGAGACACCCAGATGAAGAAATAAGAGTTGAAATCACTTCTTATATTAGTGAACTTACAAGAATTACTGCTCCTAAATTCCTATACAATGATGAAATAATGAAGGAAGTATTTTAGCTAGTTGTAGAGAGTTTCCATGGGTTGGATGATACTAGACATCCTTATTTTGCCAAGAAAGTGAGAATTCTAGAAATTGTTGGTAAAATTAGAGATTATGTAATGATGGATGATCTTGACAATGATGAACTAGTACTCCAAATGTTCAACTATTCTTTTGTTGTTGTCAAAAAAGTTCATGATGACAATATTATAACATCCATGCAAAAAATTATGTCTTTGATTGTCAATGAGAGTGATAGCATACCCCATCCAGACAAGAGATCTACAAACAATATGTGCAATATTCCTCAACAAGAAAAAGCTACAGAAGAACCTCAAGAGACTTCAAGGAAAACAAGTGTCCTCAAAGGTTGAGAGTTCGAGAGAAGAAGTGAGATAATATAATGAGGGTTGAGTGTTATATAGGAGCAAATATAAATGGTAAAGGGATTAGATTAGGATAAGTGTCAACATCACATGCGATGAGATATAATGAGCTAATAAAAGGTCACTTCAATTAACATAGAAAAGCACTTAATTAACTAAATAAATAACTCCAAGTTTAGCTTAAGTGCATGAGAATAAATTAGACTAGTAATCAATTAAATATTAATTAATTATTAGCTAATTCATGATTACTCTAGCACCCCCCCTTAAGATGAACTTAAGGAGTAGCTAAAAACCCTAAAAAGATAATGTGTGATGGATGTCAGAAAACAAGACCTTGTGAGGTACCCATGTACAAACAAAAGATCTCTTGCAATTGGAGAAAAAGAGAAAACCACAATGGGAGAAAAATCCTCTCCAAAAGAGAGAAAGACAAATGAAGGACTAAAAAATCCTCCAAATCAAGGTGAACGACTAAGAAGCCTTGAACTAAAATAATGTCCCAAAAAAGAGAGGAACATGTAGAACATCGTTGAAGCACGAAGAAGTTGTAGATTGTTGTCAAGTGATGATTGATATAGTGTTGAAATGAAGGACCTCTAGAAACAGGAATGTATGAGTGCCCATATGGTAAATGATTCATCTCACTTAAATGTGTGTAACTAGTCGTTGATGCATGTTGCATTTAAAAGTACATAGGAACAAGAACTAGATACATAGATCACTCAAACCATGAAACCAAAGAAGCATTAGCACCAACAGTAGAAACCCCCCCTGATGCTGAAAAGGGAGAACCTAGATAAGTACACTAAAACTGTGTGAAACCAAGAAGTGCATGTAGGAGAAACAACTTGCAAATAAAAGGGTGTGCAAACAAAGGCACACACGCCTGAGGCAAGAGTCACTGGGATTCATTGTTGTCATGGAAGGGACACTCACTTGAAAAAGGTGTGATGGAAAACCAAAGGAAAGCATCAACCCTCCATGACACTTTATATCATAGTTTGAATACAAAAGGTACAACAAGATGTACAAAATCCCCAAAAAATATACACCAAAATGGCACTTTATTTCAGTGCATCTATAGAAAATCATGTGCATGTAGTAGAAGCCCATAATGTCCAAAAAAGGACTACATGTTGAAAATATAATTTTTTGATAGAAAAAGAGGAAACTAATAGAACCATGTTGAAGTACACAAAAAAATATGCACTTTCAAAAAAATGCCACCCAAAAAGGATTCTGGATGTAGAAGATATGGCTCGTCAAAGTCTCCAAAATGAGAACTAAACAACAATAGCACTAAGAAAATAGAGGAAACCACCTGGACACTACAAAGAGCACGAAATTATACCCCATTTCAAAAAAATGCACTAGAAAAGACCACTGAATGGCTAAGATATGGCCTTTGGAATATTTGGTACAAAATTGAGAAGCCCAATAGAGAGGGGCTAAGTAGGGCAAAAAAAGGACTTGTTTGCCAAAGTTGTCAAAAACACCTCCAAATGTGGAGGTCTACAAATTTTAGAGTGTTGGGAAAAAATCTCCAATACAGTGCATTTATTTTGCAAAAAAAATACAAAAAATGGATATTTTATTTTAAAGTTAAAAAAACCCAAAAAAACTATTATATGTTTTTAAATATATAAAAACTTTTTTAATAAGAAAAAAATTTAAAAACATTTTTTATAAGAAAAATATTTTTTAAAAATGCTATATTTTTTTAATAAAATATATAAAAAATCATTTTTTATAATTAAAATATTTTTAAAAACTTTTTTAATTTTAAAAATATATATTAAATTTTTTGAAAAAGGTAGGCGGTAGGTGAGGCCCACCCGCACCACCCTTGGTGGGGCTCGAGGGGGTCGCCACTTGCCAAGGTGGCAGGGGCAGTACCCCTGCGGTACCACCGTCGTAGGGAGGTAGTACCACCGCCACAAGGGTGGCAAGTACCCTCGAGTACCTACAAATTAATTTTCTTTTTTTTAATACTTTATTAAAAAATGAAAAAAAAATGTGTGCCCTTACAAAAGGGTTTTAAATATATATTTTTTAATTTGATTTTTTTCAAGCACAGGAAAAAAATAAAAATTATTTTTAAAATATATTTTCACCTCGATTTGTGTGATGGGGAGGTCATACGTCCTCTCAAAATTTGTGGAATTGGCCTCTTGAATGTAACTATGAAATTCTTTTTGTGCCAAAATGCATCAAAATCGCAGCTACCTTTTGGATTTGAAGAAAAAGTAATCACTTCAAACCCCCTCGCAAATCTGACCTCAAGAGTCCAAATCAGACCAAACAAAAGTCAAATCTAACTTTCTCAATAGCTCTGAATCTAATGGTGAGGTAATTTTCATACCAAAATGCACGTAAAAAATTTCCACCTCCAAAATTTGCAAAAACAAGTAAAGGGGATTTCATATTTGAAGATTGTAACCCTTGTTGAAGAAAAAAATCTCATAAATTGAGAAGGGGTTCGCTAAATCCACACTCTGATACCATGTTAGAGTTTTGAAAAACATGAGCCATAAGATCAAACAACAAAGACACCTTCCATGCAAGATATTTGCAAACAATATGTGCAATATTCCTTGACAAGAAAAATCTATAGAAGAACCTCAAGAGACTTCAAGGAAAACAAGATTCCTCAAAGGTTGAGAGTTCGAGAGAAGAAGTGGGATAGCACAATGAGGGTTGAGTGCTATATAGGAGCAACCCTAAATGGTAAAGGGATTAGATTATGATAAGTGTCAACATCACATGCGATGAGACTGAATTATCTAATAAAAGCTCATTTCAGTTAACATAGAAAATCACTTAGTTAACTGAATAAAGAACTCCTAAGTTTAGCTTAAGTGCATGAGAATAAATTAGAAAAATAATCAATTAAAAATTAATTAATTATTAGCTAATGCATGATTACTCTAGCAAATGAGAGTGATAGCATACCTCATCCACTCTTATCAATTTTATTATATAATGTGAGGAAGGATGAAAAAATTATTTATTAGTTGCACATGTGTTAGCTAAAATGGTTGTTAGCCAATGTGAAGAAAATTTGAAACCATATTTGATAATCAAGAATGAGGAAGAGGATGAGAAATCATAGTAGAAAATTTTGAAGCAAAGTCATAAATATAGGTAGGATGATCATTTAAAACTCTTTTGTATGATAGAAAATGTCACATCTCAAGAGGCGTATGGTGTGAAGTCTCAAAATAAATATATTGAAGGTTTTGGTGCTATTAATGATGAAGTTGAGCTAGCTGTAAAATCCATGAACAATTAGTGAGGAGCACATACATTACTCTAGTGATGACAATTCAAAAGTTGAGTGGGATTTTCCCATGCAGGAAGTGTTCAAGATTGATTTCCAAAAAAAATCTAGTGAGAATGAACTCCAATATTATCCATAAGAAAGTGAAGCCTATTCACAAATTGAAGAAGATACACATGAGACCTTATTGTGTGATGAGCAAAGTTACTTTGTTGGTTTAGATCAAAGACCTAGAGAATTACAAGAATTGAAGAATCAATTTTTGGTCACAAAAGAGAAAGTTATCCAAGTTTTCAAAAGATTTAAAGGTACACACAAATTTATTAAATATCCCATTTGGAAGGCATAAGCTAAGAGGAGACATAAATATTGGCGATTGTTGTCATTGATGTCAACACTTGAGGAGCTTTGTTGGTTGATGACAACACTTGGTGATTTGTTTGTGGTTGTCATTGTTGGCATTTGATTTCCCTGATGACAAGTACTTTGTGAGATTATTGTAGTGATTTTTTCTTGGCATTGGTTGTTCTTTGGGCTGTCATTGTTGTATGGTGGTGTTGTTCAAGTTTATGGTTGGATGACATGCCTTATCTAAGAAGTATTGAGTATAGTTATTAGCAAAGTTGATTTCATAATGACATATTAAGATGAGGATTAGAAGTGTTGTTGATGGTGGAGAGATGTTGTTGAAGGTCTAAAGTATGTCTCATTCTCTCTCTTTATGTTCTTGATGAAGCATGTGTTGATGAAAGAAAGTTCTGACCTCTGCAAATTTTTGAAAGGTTTTGTTCTTGGAAGTTGCATTAAAGTCGGTTTGGGAGAATGCTTCTCATTCCTTTGTTGAACTGAAGATATGGTCTTGCAGTTTGGGATTCAAAGTTAGTGTTTAGCGGATGTCACTCCTATATTTTTAGGTCACTAATGTTGTCGAGGAGATTTGTGAATTACAGAAGGTTGGCAATGTTACTGAGTATTTGGACTGGTCCAAAAAATGCTCCATATTTCTCTGCATTGATGTCTCTACTCCTACAGCTTGGTGAATGTGGTCTCAATATTTGTGTAGTGCCACAGTTCCAATTTCATGTGTTGAAGTGGTCTGCAAGTTGATATGTTAATGTTATATCTCTTGAATGAATTTTTGTGCTTCTTGGATAAAGTATTCGGTTCTTGTTTGGTCTGCAGTGGTTGTTAGTGGCATGATAGTATGAAAGAAGTATTTGGAAGTGTTTTTGGATGTTCATGAAACATCCTCATGTGATCCGCACATTGTTGTTTGGCCTCTTTGGTGTTGTGTTGTATCTTGAGTTGGCAATTGGCTTTCTAGGTTAATTATGGATATCTGGCTAGCAAGGCTTGTTCTATTGCTTGTATTGTGTGCTTGAAGGTATATACCAACATTTGAAGATGTGTTATGATAGATTTAGGTCTTGACATATCTTGTTGGGGACCGCATTAAGTTAATTATATTGCAAGTATGTTTTTGGGCAAATTGGTTATGTGCTTCACGATTCATCTAAATGTTTCCCTATTGTCGACTTAGGTTGATGTGCGCTAGCATGTGAATTGTTTTGGATCACATTGGAAGATGTAATAAGATTCTTTTTGGTCATCTCTATCTTTAGGATAGGACCTCATTATGTTATTATGGCCAATCTATTGAATTTATTGTTTGTATTCTCTCACATCTGACCTAATTGAAGTTTTGAAGTGTTATGGTGGATACAAATGCAAGATCATTTCGAATGCAAGAAGTACGATAATGTGAACAAGTGTGAAGAAGTGAGTGTGGAATACATTGAATATCCAGTAGAAAAAAGTATGAAAGTTTTTGAAAGAAAGATCAGATGTGCTTGAATGCCTCAGTCAATAGAGTGTTGTGTTGACAAATATTGTAATTCTTCTATAAACTTGTGTATCTTACTTTGAGACAATGAGTCTCATTAGGTCCTTGTATCTTGCTCCTGCAATTGTGTTAGCTTTAGTTTCACAAGTCCTTTTGTAGCTTTCTCTAAGGTAGTGTGCCTTAGTTTGAAAGTCATTTTTGGTAGTAAGCCTTTATATTGTGAGTTAACTCTCACAATGGTTTTCCCTCATTGGATTTTCCACGTAAATATGGTGTTCTCCTATGCATGTGTGTTATTTGTTGCTAATCTGATTAGAAGTGAAATTGTTACATCTTTCATTGTTGAGGGTTTTTGAACTTGTTAAGTACTTAAACTGCTATATCTTTCAATACTACTAAAGGGTTTCTGATTTGGTTAAAGAGTTTGAACTATGCTGAAAGTATTAAGTTCTAGAGGGGTTTAAGTTTTTTGTGGATATTGATTCACTCCCTCTTAGTATCCAATGTGTTCAATAATAAAGGAATTGAGGGAGGATCCACTCTTGTAGAATTGCAAATAGTTAAATATGCTTTGGAAACAATGAAGTTAGATTACCTACACTTACTTTTAAACATGGACCATGCCCTTAAGTTTGTAAAGAGACCCTTGATGCATTAAAAGGAAAATAAAAAAAGTTGATGAGCTCACATTTGAGATTAAATCAACAAATAATTCATTATAAAGTGTCCAAGTGACACTTCTAGAAGTATAAAATCAATGTTATGTTGCAAAACAATTCAAGGAGAAAAAAATGGTAAGGGTTGAAGAAATCAAGCAAGTCATTAATGAGCTTGATAGGATCCAATAAGATTTTGATTTAGAAAATTTTCCTAAGTTTGTTAGAACAAAGTTAGGATGATAGGAAGATTGGTTTGAGCAAGAAGATAGCAATAATTTTCAATTTGTTGATAATCCTCTTTTTGAGATGGATGTAGAGTCGTCCTTTGATAATCCACTTTTTGTGATGGATGTTGAGACACTTCTTGATTTTGGTAACAAAAGTGATGACAATAACAAGATATGGGATCTAGGTGTGGTGTTCAAACATGAGGTGGTGCCACATGATTTGCTTAAGAGAGACCACCAAATATTGTTAAAGTTATGTAGATGAAGAGGGTTTTCATCATTTCAATTTCTTGGTTCACATAAAGCCTTAAATGGAGAGCAAATACTTAATCCTAATGATGTACAAATCATGTAATCAAGCCCAATAATATTTTGGTCAGTGATCCTTCTAGAATACCACCTAATGAAGTTATTAATGAGGTAGAAGGAGTTTCCCCTGTGTTGATATTTTAACTATCTTTAAAATCTTCATGATTAACAGATTGAGGGAAAAAAAATATGATTATTGTTATCACGGAATCTAGCAGCGATCGTTCCACGGATAACCCCCCTACGAAACTTGTCCATTTCCTAGGATTCGTGAAGTTCAAGTACGCATAACGAAGTGATTTTCAAGCCACCTCGAAATGTGTTCCAAAGCATCGAATAGTCAATTCGAGCATTCCCCTATGTTCACCTCGCGAAGACCTTCGAAACGAGCTCCTTTGCGATGTCTCACTATTCGTACTCAGCGAATTGCGAAAAATGCAGTTGCACTAAAAAAGTGCGCTCCTGCTCTGAAGCCAAAATTTGGCTAAGTATGAAAAGTGCAGGGGCACTAATTTTTAGTGCCCCTGCATAAAAGTGAACTTTCTAAAAAATGTAATAGTGCTGAATTTTAGCGCTATTACACTTTTTCCTGACAATTAAACTTTTTCTGGCCCTGGTGCGTTTCTTCATCTTTTTCGCTTTTTTCGTCAATCGTGCCACTTTTCGTGCCTAAATTTATTGCTCGACTTGAGTTAGGTTTTCATTTTTCTCTTTCACTTAAAAGTGTTTTAGTTCGCCATTTTCATTGTTTATGGTCTTTGTTCTTCTTTTCTTCTTGCTGGGCGAGTTTCTTCTCAAGCTGCAAACACGTTTTTGAGAATTTCGACATTCCTCTCCAACAATCTTTGTGTTTCATCTTGTTAAGTCGATTCCTCTTGCTTCCTCTCCTTTTTCTTTCGTTTCTTTGTATGTGTTCTAAGATTTACACATGCGTTGTTCCTACGTTTTTATTCCCACATGTTTTTCTTTCTCTTTATTCGCGTTTTGATCTTGCGTATTCTTTTCTTGCCTCCCTTCCATGGCGTTTCTGCATGGCTTTCTCCTCTTACCCTCATGCAATGGAACTCTTGCATTTTGTTTTCAACGCATTCCTCTTGCTTTTCACTCCAACGTTTTTGTGCTAACTTCTTTCCTTGTCGCCCTTTCTATAATGTTCTGATGTGAACATTAGGGAATCTCTTGTTTTGTAAGAATGGTTCCTTTGAAAATACAATGGTGATGAAACGAATTTCAATTGCAATTCCATACAAACAAACACTTTGCCAACCTTGAGCGCCATTTTCATGCACCGTTACATCTGTTTTACCAAAATATGTCTCAGATGCAGAAGCGCTAAATTTTAGCGCCTTGACATGTTAAACATGTTGAAATAAATCCTAACTCTGAGAAATGCAGCAGCGCTATTTTTTAGCGCCACTGCATCAAAACTAAAATCTCCAAAAGTGCAGAAGTGCTAAATTTTAGCGCCCTTACACTTTTTACAATCTTTTTCCAGATAAGCTTCATTTATGTCCATTTCTCTCTTGAACCTTGTTCCTTCCGTTTTGTGCATCGTTTTGCGTGCCTTGTCATCCGCTCCACGCTTTCCCATCATTGTTGCTCATTTTGCGCATCCCCATGCTACCTAACGACTAATGTTTGTTTTGACTCAACACCTTGCAGACTCATTTCAAAGATTTTCAAAGTCTGAGTTATCAAAGTTCTAGTTGTTTCTGATGACTGCTAGTAAACCTTCGTCTTCTTCGAGAGCAAAAAGAAAAATGAAGTACAAATATCAAGGTGTCTATCCGCCAACCGTAGTGGTCTCCAAGGTGGAAGAGATAAAGGATACAGAGGTTGGCCATCAAGACTTGGTTGACTTTGTGAAGCAAACAGAGACAAAGCCTCTTCCTGACCCAATGAGAGCAATTGTACACAGTAACTTGCATTTGGTAGCTATGTTTCCTACAGCTGCACATAATACGGAGTTTTTTCTTCAGGTGGCGTCTCACTACATCAGAGAAAGTAGAAGTGTGATCGATTCTTCCGGGCACGAGATTCTGAGACTCGATCCCGATTTCTTTGACATTGTTTTTAAGGTTCCTCATATAGAGAAATACATTGATATTTCTATACAAAAAGCACAAGAGGTTTTTGACGCTGATCCCAATAAAGCTAAACACCTAATAAATACTCAATGGTTAAAGAAGCCTAGATCATCTGTTTCCAGATGGCCAAAAGGACTCCTGCAAAGTGATTTCAAAGATGACGTCAAAGATATGATCACATTTTTGAGCAGAGTGAGGCTTGCCGGAATCATCCACTTTTCATGATTGGATGTATGAATACATCAGGATCATAAGAAGATAGAAGGTGCATATTGACTGGGGCAAACAGATCAGTGATGAAATACATGAGTAGTTGATCAATGCTCCTTCTACTTTGAAATTCTACATGACTTCTTACCTAGTGTACGCGGGGGTTGTAATGAGGCAATTCCCAGGTCTATCTACAAAAGGGAATCGGCTGATGGTACCTGTGTACAGATTTTTCTATCAATTGAAACTGAAGGAAAGTTTTCATCACTTCAGACGAGTCACAGATGAATTTTTTCGCGCCTTTGCTTTTCAATTTTGATCCAGCTCTTGAAAGAAGGAGGGTATCTGACAAGGTGTATAAGGTGGTAAGTAAAGTTGGATGCCTATTTCTTCAATTCCCAACGTTTACTTGATTGAGAGTAGGGTGCTACACTGGTTGTCCCTACATGTTGCCACGTTATCCTTCGAATAAATGGGTTCTCATGGAAACATGCAGACAGTTGATGTCAATGCAAAAAGAATGAAGAAGCAACCACAAGCGTGGATTCAAGTTCCCACTGACCATTGGCCGATATACTATCCCAACTGCACAAAAGGCTAAGTCTGTTTATGCTGAAATGCAGATCATGACAATCAAGACCTACAGGTATAGGTTTGATTTTGATTACCGAGATGTCAGAAAAATATTGCAAAAGGGTCATCATCACAAGTACCGTTTTGAAGACATCTGGGCTGATTGCAGAGATGAAGAAGCCATTCGCAAAATGGATTATTGCAGGTTGACTGTTCAATAGATCAGAGACCTTGATATTGTTGACCTACCAAAGGATTTTGCAGATCCTGGTGATATCATGAATGTTGTCTATGATGAGCAGGGAATTGCTAAAAGTTCGTTGCCTGCAATTCAATGGTCTAGGAAAGAAGTTACCAGCATGAGAGAGAGATTGAAGCCAATCCTAGCCAACACTGCAGAATGGTTACATAAACATGGTTATGAAATCAAAAGTTTCAGAACAAACTCGGAAGGAGAAGAATCTGAAGCAGAAGCTCGCCAACAGCAAGAACTCTGCAAAAAAAATAAATCAATGGCTATTCCCACTTCTTCACGAAGAGGTCCCAGGATCAAGTTTACCGTTGGCAAGAAAGATACCCAGTCCGTCCCAGAGATAGAAATCACGGAATCCAATCTGTCTCACTCTAAAGGTAAAAAGTCTATTCTAGAGGAGGTAGATTCCGATGAAGAAAGAACTTCAAGTGATCAATCCGCTGAAGATGAAGATTTAGCAAAAGCAGGCTCCGATGCAGAAGAGGTTTCTGAAAGCGGGCAAGAGTCTGAAGAAGATTCTGAAGAAGGATCTGAAGGTGATCATGAAGGTGAACCAGGATCGGAGAGACAAGAGGGTGATCAATAGGAACCCGGGCATGATCAAGAAAGAACTACTTCTCCTCCTGAGAATGAAGTTGAGGAAATTCCTAAAACGTCATCGCCTGTGACTTCCAATGTTCCTCATACCCCTCCAAATTCAAGAACTCCATCACCTCCTGTTCCTTCGTCACCTATCCCTACCACATGCGTCCTTGTAGTCGAGATATGCACTATTCCTGCAGCATCAACGCTACTTGATACTCCCTTAGTGACAAGCATTCACACGGTTGATATACTATCAAGTCCTCCATCGTCCATTCCTAACCTGTCTTCACCAACATATGATATCACTTCTGAGAATGAATTCAATCGTTTCATGAATGAGTCAATGCATGATCAACTCAATGTGCAAACTACAGGAGCAATGATGACATACACTTCTTCTATTGTCACAATACCCATGGTAACCTCAAACGTGACAATAACTTCAGAAGTAGCAATGGCAACTGAATTGACAGTGAATCCAGAAGCTCACACCTCCTTCCTTCCCCCTTGGCTAATATCTCAAGTGTCGAAGCAGAAGAAGCAAATGATCTCTCTGAAAGAACTCGACATAGAAGAGATAGTCCTTCCAAAGGCTAAAGGGAAGAAAAAGGCAAAGGTATACTCAAGGCTGAACGTTGATAAGTCTGGCCACAAGTATGCGGAAATTGGCATACCACCACATGAAGAAGGTGATGTCAATATGGAAGACTACACGGTGACAAAGGTCCAGCTTGGAAAGGTTACCAATGAAAGTGCAAAGGCCGATGCACAAGTGACATTGGATATCTTGGCTTGAAGGCTGGATAAAGTAGAGCAAGCTCACAATATGTACAAACAGAGGGCAGAGCATTATGCCACTATTGTAAAGAGACTTGCAGGTTCTCCAAGCAATGCACAACCACTGACAATGGTAAGTATTGAAGACCTAGCTGTCAAGAAAGCTAAGAAGTTCGCCTCCAAAGGTAGAGTGTTGTATGATTTTGTTGAGAAGATTATTGAACACGGATCTCAGATTATAATGGCTGCAGACGAGAAAACTACCTTGTTAGCCAAGCTCACCATAGAGCTTGATAAAGAGAAAAGTGTACTTTCCCAAGAGCGCAGAGACATGGAAAAATGCGTGTTGTCATGGTCGGAGATGAAACAGGTAAAGCTCAGTAAATTGGTGGAAGTTGGGGTAATTCCTGACAAAGAAAAGTTTGTTGAGGTAAGAGAATCTTTGAAACATCGAATTCAAGTAATTCAATCTCTTACGGAAGATCTCCACCAAGTACAGGAAGATGTCGAAGGACATCGTGTTATTCTTGAGAAAGGTATCAAAGAGTTGCCCGGTCAACTTTTTGAGGAAAATCGTATCTTCCTGCCGACCACAGAAATATCTCAGATCTACAAAGAAGCCATCATGAAATTGACTGATAGTTCAGACTTTTCAGAAGCCTCACTGAATGTCATTTGTGATACAAGGCTCACATTGGATAACCTGAAAATGCATCTTGACAGGTGCAAGAAGGTTCACTCATCTTCCATGAGATTGATCACGAGAATTCACACCATTGTGGATTACACCGTTGGTCCAGATGAGAAGTTGGTGCAGGAGACCAGGAAGAAATATGAAGACTTCCGTGGCCAAAGCAAGGAACCATGAAGATTCATGTTCTCCAGTGTTAGACATTTCCGGTGCATCCCTTTATGGATCTTGTAAATATTTCCTGACATCTTATATGTCTTTTTGTAAATTGTAATTGCACCAAGTTTGAAGATGTAATATTTTGAAAACAAATTACACTTTGACTTTGGTCAAAGTTAGGTGGGATCTCCTAAAATCGCTCACCTAACTTTCCTTATTTTCCTCAATTAGTTTCCTAATTTTTCTCATCCCTCTTTCTATTTAATGTGAGGGATTTTCATTGTAAATCCATCCTTTAGTATTTTGCAACGAAGTGCTGCCCTTTTTGAAGCAGAATTGTGAAACTTTGCGTTCATGCTTTGTGAATGAAATTTGATCAATAAAGAAGAGGATTGCAAACCAAACTTTGCGTTGGATTCGATACTTTTGTGAATTGATCTTATTTGGTGGTGATTAGCTTGAGAAATCTGAAGGACTCTAAGTGATTTATGTAAACTTTGTGTTACATCTATTATTTGGATTTGCATTTGTGTTTTTGTTTATCTTTTGGTTGAATAATCTACAAGACTTTGTGCTTGTAATTGTTCATGCTCTTGGATACTATTGTTGAATGATCTACAAGACTTTGTGCTTGTAATTGTTCATGTTCTATGATAATTTGGTTGGATAATCTACAAGACTTTGTGCTTGTAATTGTTCATGCTGTTTGAGGAATTGTTGCGTCTAAGAAGACTTTGTGCTTCTAACGTGACAAATGGTACACTCTTCACAGATCCACCATTGAAAAAGCTACGGAATGACTTTGTGCCTTCGTGAGCTTTCCCTTTTACTTTATTTGTTTATTATTAATCACTTCTGGTATCTCTACACTTTGCTTTGACAAGATAGAGGTATTGGTATTACTGCTAGTTGATTGTTTAAAGTTGTTAAGAATTGTGAACTTCCAACAGTGAAGCATTGTAAACATCTTCTCTGAAAAAAGAGAGAAGGATGAATGTAACACACCCCCCACTCTGTAAGTTTCGTGTACATTTTGTAATTATTTGTTTGATTTACTATCGCTTCTGTTAGCAATAAGAAGGGTGCCTCCCCTTTTCGAGAGGAGAGATTCACATCTCACATAGCTGTGGCCGGGTTCGCTGTGTAACTCCATCGTAAAAGTTGATTTACAATTTCACCCAACGCTTTTTGGTGACTTAATCGAATCTTCCCACGCACCGAGCCCCCACGCTTTGATTGAAGCGCAGATGTTTCCATTTTCTTTGTTGTTCTTTTGTATATTGTTAACTCTATAATATCCATCGTTTTCATATCTACATTCTGGCGGACCAGATATATACACGAGGATTGAGGGCTCAAGGAGTAACAGATCCACTTTTTGAAGAGTTGTTGCAACGCAACTTCCCATTTACTCTTCCACGAGTAATGTCACCACTGCAACGTGCTATAAGCTACCCTCCACGTAGCCAAAGATCTCCTCTCCCAAGTGTTTGGTCTGTTTACCGCAGACGTCCTGTTCAAGTACCTGTTGTGCAACCAGTCATGGCCGCACCACCTACAGGACCATGGGGAAATGCTTTTGGTCCCCTCCGTTTGGCTGCACCTTTGCACGAACTACTGCGCGTATCCAGGAAGCATCTCCCGAAGTTTCAAGGTGATGGCAAACAACACCCCGATGAGCACATATCTGCATTCTACATCGTTTGTGGCATTGTTGGCATTGAACATGAAGATGTTTCTGTAAGATTGTTTATTGAATCCCTTCAAGGGGTTGTAGCCAAATGGTTCTTCACCCTTCCTAACGGCTCTGTCACCAATTGGGCCACTCTTCGCACTAAATTTGAAGAAAGATTCAAACCTGCTGAAGATTCACATGCTTTATTGGCCCAGCTCACCACCATGCGTAAAGAAGCTCATGAGCCTATGCGCGAGTTTGTGGTGAAATTCAATAAATTGGTGACGCGGATCCCAACTGATGCAAGACCAACGGATCATAACCTAAAGTGCTTCTTCATCAACACTCAACTACCCAAGGTGAGTTTCTACTTACGTAGGGAAAATCTTGTTAATGTTGAAGCGGCCCAGCAATTGGCCACCAGTCTTGAGGACGACATGATCCTTGCTGGAGAAATCAGGATGGGAACTAATGGAAATAAAAGGATGCAAGCCTCAGGGTCTTTAGCATCCAATGTTAGTACTCCCACTGCTAGCTCAAATTTCATAGATCCCATGGTCCAAAGGTTGGCGAATGAAGTTTTGTCTCTTAAGAAACAAGTTTCAAACAACAACAATAGTAACAACTACAAGGACGTCCCTAGGAGCACTTTCCCTAATTATGCTGGCAAAAAAAATCAAAATCGTCTCCCAGCACCTCCAGGAAGGCTTGCTCTGGAAGCCCCGCCTGCTAACAATGCTGCGGGATACTATGAGACTGAACAAGATGATTATGCGCAACCTGAATACTTTGAAGAAGAAAATGTCGATCTCTTCCAAGAAGAAGAAATTGAACCGGCTAGCGACTCCAAGATTAGCTATTTGCAAATGATGGAAGAAGAAGAAGACGACTTGGTGACTGACACTTACGCTGTTTTTACACGGCATCAACAAAATCAGCTTGATAAAGCTCAAGCTGCTGCTGTTCTAGAAAAAGAGAAGCCGCCAGTAACGATCGCCAAAAGAGGATCTCCCCTCCCTTGGCAACCTAAGAAAGAAGCAAATCCACAAGTAAGTGCACCTCGCTCTCCTTCATCAACTCCCGTTATTCCTAAAGCTAATCCTCTCATTCCAAAGACCAGTGTACCTTTTGTGAAACCAATCAGTGAAGTTACGACTTCCAACCTACAAAGTTCTTTCCAGGCTTTTGACATTATTGACCATGCCAAGAAAACCAAGGTTCAAATGTCCGAGGCTGAATACCTCAAAGCCAACCCCGACCAATTTGACAGGCTTGTCAAGTTCGTCAATGATAAAAGAATTTCCCCAAGTCAGGATACTAATCCTGACATCTCAGTTACTCCTAAACCCAAGATATCACAGAGTAACCTTGTATCAAATCCTCCCACCGCTTCCAGATGCATTGATCCGTTTTTCATCTCCCTACTAGTAAATGGTTTCAAGCTGAGTAACTGTGTCATAGACTCTGGTGCATCCGACAATGTGATGCCGGCCAAGGTAGCTACTGCTTTAGCCCTCGAAATGACCAAAACTTTCAGCCGTTGTTTTTCAATGGAGAATAAACAAGTGCCATTGATCGGTCAGATCAAAGATGCGCAATACGCATTCGCCGCATACCCGGAGAAGAAAATGAAGATGACGGTCCTTGTGGCCGATGTACCAGCTTCCTACGGTATCCTCCTCGGACGCAATTTCTGCAAAGATGTTGGAGGAGAACTAAGTATGGATATGTCCAAAGCAAGAATACCAGTAAAAGGTGTGATGCAAAAGCTAATTCCTGAAAAAAGAATCAAAGTTTTCAGTTGCCAAGTCAGATGATCCCAGAGCTCAGATTTTGTTCGAATCCTCAGGCATGGGAACTTACTATCTACAGACAAACGAGGTAGGAGAATCCTCGACTCAAAATGAGTTAGAGAATGATGATTTTTCCTCCACTTCAAATGAGACGTCATCAGGTGATTTGTCCATCCCCGACCATGAATCTTCGTCAGAGGATGAAGCTTTGGACTTCGACATTGTTCAAATTGGTGATCCCAACGGTGTCTGGTTGCTCGAGTTTGATGGTAGCTGCTCTTCAACTGGCTCTGGAGCAGGAATGGTTTTTAGTTCGCCAACAGGAAAGTTTTTCCCTTTCTCCTTCAAGTTTCAGTTTGATAACACCAATAACACTGCCGAGTATGAAGCCCTGTTGCTAGGAATGCAAGTTGCGCTAAAGAAAGGTATAAAAAATCTTCATGCACAAGGTGATGCCGAATTGGTAGTATGTCAAGTAAGAAATCTCTATCAAACAAAGAATGATAGACTCAGGCATTATCGTAATCTAGTATGGGATTCCATTGAGGAATTTGAAGCTTTTGATATCTCTGTGGTTCCCAAAGAATACAATACTAGAGCCGATTCCCTCGCAATCTCTGCCATGCTCTTGGTGCCACACAAAGACTTTCAAGGTTCTACCTACACCATAGAGTTGGTTTTCCGCCCAAGTGTCCCTGACAATTTAGAGAACTGGCAGATTTTCAATGACGATCATCAAATCATCGCCTTTCTTGAGAAAGCAGAGAATTTTGATGAGTTGTATTTTGAGGGCAGTGATTCTCCGCCTTGAGAATCTGTGTCTAACATAGATCCTGTCACGGGTGAGAAATATTTGCAACTCAAAGGGAATAAGATTCCCAAAGGATTGGTATCCTTGGAAAAGCTTTTTGACAAGCATGATCGCCACGTAAAGAAGCAACTCTCAGATTCCGACTCATCTAATGAAGTGGAACAGATTAATTTAGGAACTAAAGCCAACCCTAAGATGGTGAACATTGGCAAATGTTGCACGACCGAAGAAAGAAGACAGTTTGCTCAGCTACTGCAGGAGTATATTGATGTCTTGGCATATTCATATGACGATCTAAAATCATTTCGGCCCAAAGAAGTGCAACATGATATTCCTCTCAAGGTTGGAGCTTTGCCTTACAAACAAAAGCAGAGGCAGTACAATCCCAAGATCTCTGGAACGATTTTGGTGGAAGTTCAAAAGATGCTGAATGCATGGATAATATTCCCTATCCATCATTCGACGTGGATAGCCAATATCGTCCCCATTCGTAAGAAGAATGGTGAAATCCGCATTTGTGTAGATTTCAGAAATCTAAATCAATTGTCTCTCAAAGACAATTACCCACTTCCAGTGATGGATCAAGTTCTACAAAATGTAACTGGATCCGAGATGCTCTCCATGCTAGACGGATTTTCCGGTTATAATCAAATTGAAGTTAATTCAAGCGATCAACACAAAACCGCTTTCACAACGCCATGGGGAACCTTTGCGTATCGCAGGATGCCATTTGGTTTGATCAACGCTGGTGCTACATTCTAATGTGCCATGGATCTCACTTTCAGCGACGTGATGGGAAAGTTCATTGTGGTGTATCTTGACGATCTCACAGTTTTCTCTAAGCAACGTCATGAGCATTTCTACCATTTGAGGTAAACTCTTGAGAGATGTCGTTAGCACGGTATTTCCCTAAATCCCAAAAAGTCAACTTTTGGGGTGACAGAAGGTAAACTTCTTGGTCACGTTGTATCTACAGAAGGAATCAAGATTGATTTGGAAAGATTCAATGGAATTAAATCTCTCACTTTGCCGTCAAGCAAGAAAGTTGTTCATTCTTTCTTCGGCAAAGTAAACTTCTTAAGGAGGTTTCTTCCAGACTTTGCTGAAAAGACCCATCAGATTGTGAATATGATGAAGGGTAACTCCACATTCCATTGGATGGTTGAAGGCAAAGCAGTGTTCGATGATATCAAGGAGGCCATTGCTCATGCGCCTGTGTTGGTTTTCCCTAACTACACCAAAGATTTTGTTATGTACAGTTATGCTTCGAGCATACAATATCAGCAATTTTGGTACAGGAAAATGATGAAGGATTTGAATCCCCCGTTGCATTCATGAGCTGCCCCTTGAAGAATTATGAATTGAAATATTCTCAAATGGAGAAGCATGCTTTTGCAGTTGTAAAAGCTGTCAAGCATTTCCGGTTCTACATTCTAAGCAGTCATGTGAAAGTTCTCGTCCCATACTCGACTGTTAAATCCATCCTAACACAACAGGAATTTGGAAAAAAAAGAGGCAATTGGATTGCCAAGATTCAGGAATATGATTTGGAGATTAAACCCACTAAGTTGATACGTGGATGTGGCCTTTGTCAACTTATTGCAGAAAATAGTCTAGATGAAGAAATTTCAGAGGATGAAGAAGTTTCAGACGAAGAGGAGGTTGATCCCAGTACACTTCCAATGGTACTATTTGTCAGCACCACTGACGAATGGTATTCCAACATCGCTCACTTCCTAACATACGGAGAATTCCCTAATCACTTGACTCCAAAGGAAAAAAGAACCATCAAGCTGAAATCAGCCAATTTTGTCCTATGGGACAATGGCTTGTATAAGCATGCAATGGACGGGATGTTTCTCAGATGCGTTGATAAGGAACAACAGCAAAAGTTGCTGAAATCTTATCATGATTTGGCATGTGGTGGGCATTTCTCAGCGCCAGTAACCACTCACAAAATCCTGAGAGCTAAGTACTACTGGCCCACACTTTTTTAGGACACGTACTCTTGGGTGCATAAGTGTGAATTGTGCCAACAGTTTGTCGGCCATCCCAGGTTGGCATCTTTGCCATTAAAACCTGTTGTGATCGAAGAACCTTTCCAGCAATGGGGCATTGATTTCATAGGTGTAGTTAATCCATCGTCAAGTGCTGGACATATCTATGTTTTGACTGCTACTGACTATTTCACCAAATGGGTGGAAGCGATACCTACCAAGTGGGCTACTTCAGAGGTAGTGTGCAGTTTCTTAAAAGAAAGCATTATTTCCAGGTTCGGTATGCCGAACAAGATTTTTGCTGACAATGCTTCCACCTTCTCATCAAACAAGATTACTGAGTTTTTTTTTGAACATGGTATAACCTTATCACATTCTTCCGACTATTATCCGCAAGGTAATGGTCAGGTGGAATCTAGCAACAAGAATCTGGTGACTATAATCCACAAGCTGGTGGATGAGAATCAACATTTGTGGTGCAAGGCTTTGTTTGACACTTTGTGGGAAGAAAAAATAACTCCGAAGCAAGCAATCGACATGTCTCCTTTTCAACTCTTGTACAGGTTGAATGTCGAGATTCCTATAACCTTGGAACTACTAGCCCTCAAGTTGGCTAAGGCCATTGAGGATGAGACGTTTGACAATTCTGTTGATAAGCACATCATGTATCTCTCTGAATTGGAAGAGAATCAGGTTCAAGTGGCTGACCGCATCGCGGAACACCAGGACCAAGTGAAGAAGTTGTTTGACAAAAAAGCTAAGTCTCGAGAATTTCAAATTGGTGACCTAGTTCTCCTGTGGGACAAACGAAGAGAACCAAAGGGTATGCATGGGAAATTTGACTCACTATGGATAGGACCTTTCCAAATACATCAGTTGCATGGTGAAAAAAGTTTCTTGTTAGCATACGGAGATGGAACGCCATTTTCCCTTCCTCACAAGTAAGTAACATCTCAAGCACTTTTACACAAGAAAGAAGTTAAGGCGGGTATGTAAATACTCTTTTATTTTTAAGTCCTTTGAGTCTCTTTATGTTTTGAGTTCCCATCATCGCCGCCTCGAATTTCTGCCCAATGGATGGATAAAGGCACTTGAATTCCTAAATCTTTCTTC
>VDFB02006804.1:0-59421 GCA_007258455.2 Sequoia sempervirens | reverse complement strand
CTGGAATAAAAAAATTCCAGGAAATCATAGATGCCTTCATACATAATTATTCCTTCAACACTCCCATGGAGGTTAGCTTACAGGAATTATCATCTCTCAAACAAGGGAAAAATGAATCATTCGGTGCTTTCTTACAACGATGGCGATCCAAAGCTAATCAAAGCAAGTGGTCTATGCCTGAAGAGCAACAAGTGGGAACTATCATTGCAAATCTTGATGGACCCTTGTCCTTCCACCTCAAAGTGCAAAACATCACCACTTACGACCAATTGATCCCTAGCGCGCTCAATATCGAACGAGCCCTTGCCACACAGGGAGAAACTTCATCATATCAAGAAGGCCGCTCATCATCCAATTATCATGACAAACCACGAACATGGGCAAAGAATCGTAATGTAACCAACGATGGTGTCGTTGACGCCAAGGTTGTCATTAGTGCCCCACGGAAGAACAATCCACCATCCCAACAACACCAACACCAAAATACCAATCAAAGCAATCGACAAGTCAATACTGTGGTCCAACCATCCCATAACCAAAACACAAACAACATTGATAATCAGGGAAGACCACAGCGAAACAAGTTCTTCCCCAAACGAAAATACACACTCCTTGGGGAACCTGCTGAAGCAATCATGAAAAGATTGGTAGATGAAAAATTGATAACGGTCCCTACACATAATAATTATCAAGAACCATCGGTCAAGCCATCATGGTATAATGAGAATTATCTTTGCGACTTCCACAAACTCAAGGGACACACGACAAACAACTGCATGAGGCTCAAAAATCTAATTCAAGACCTCATAGATGACAAAATCATAGATGTGGAAGCACCATCAGGAAACAAAGATCTCAAGATTTACACGAATCCGATGCCGAATCATGGCAACAAAGGAAACAAAGATCAAGACAAAGGAAAAGGGGCTTATAAAAATGTCAACCACACATACGAGGGTGTTGTTGCTTGTTTAGATGAGTTTTGTGGAGTCATCACCATCAAAGGGGCCCAAGCCGATTGTGGAGTCACCACAAGAGGTGGAAAGGTTACCATTGCAGCACCATCCCAACCAAGCAGAAATTCCACATCCAATCCAAGGTCTAACCCTAGTGGCTATAATTTCTTGGATCAATTGAAAAGAACCCCTGCACATATCTCCATCATGGAGTTACTCAAAATCTCATCTGCACACAAAAAGATTCTAGAAGAAGCTTTGGCGTCATCTACTATCCCCGCAGATCTAGATACAGAACAATTCCAAGCTATGGTCGCAAGTATCACCACACCTAACATTCTTACATTTTCTGAACAAGATTTCCCCACACAACCATCTCACAAACGTGCGCTTCATCTGGAGGTGTACGTAAATAAAAAGAAAGTCAAGAGAGTCTTGGTAGATGGAGGTGCAGGCTTAAATATTTGTTCCTTAAAGCTTCTAAAGAAGTTGAACATTTCAGAGGATTCAATTGACAAAGGAAAAGGCATCACAATAAGAGCATACGATGACCAGGAAAGGGTATCCCAAGGCACCATTCAGCTTCCTGTCCAGGTTGGACCCGCCATCATGCAAACCAACAGTCAGGTCTTGGACCTCGATTTACCATACAACATTCTCCTAGGGCGACCATGGATACATGCAATGCAAGCTGTAGCTTCAACCTTTCATCAATGTGTGAAATTCACACATGAAGGTCAAGAGGTTACTATCCATGGAGATCCTGAGCCATTTGCCTACTGAAAAAATCTAGAGGCAAAATACTACAAGATCCCGCAAGTACCCAAGAACGATGAAGGCCCATCAACACCTTACGTGGATCCCGCCACTCTCACTTCTGTGACAGAGACACCCTCCACCCCCGCCATCCCCACCTTTTCTGATATCAAAGTCATAATACAAGATGATGGTTGTGGAAACTATTCAATGCCTAAGAATGCTTTTGTAGTAGGAGAGCTACCACAATGTCCTAGATCAAGAGGACGACCACAATCACAAGAAGCTTCAACATCTCAAGGCTCCTATGAACGAAACCCCACCTTCACAAGTGCAGGAGATCTTGGTCAGGAAACATTAGAGGGGGACCTATCTCATCTCCTCTATCGAGATGATATACCAGCAGTTGAATTACCTATGGACGAATGAAACAGAGGTATGAAGATGATGCTCTCAATGGGCTATAACCGGAACCAAGGGTTAGGCCAAGATAATAACGGGCGTGTAATACCCATTATACCTGAGAAGCAAATAAAAAATCTTGGCATTGGTCATCCTAATCCTAAGGTAACTATACTTGGTCGAGGTGCCCATGGTAGACAGAACCGAATGCCTCCTCAGGAATCCATAACTACTCCACAATCCTCCATGACTTTAGGAATGCCCACTGATTTAATTGAGTCACCAGAAATAGGATTACCTTTGCTGTTTGAGGATACTAATGTACTTATGATTAGCACCTTATCTTATGAGTCTGAAAACCAAAGCAATGAAATCCGATTAGTCTATCCCCAACTGATTGATTACGACCAACGAGGACCACCAATTCTTGACATGTTTGAAAACGATGAGGCGCTCTCAGAATTCATGAGACTTAGGGATGACATTCCATGTGGGGATCATAAGGCAGGTTTTATCATAGAGCTGGATACACATGCATACTATGGAGAAACGATTGAATCCCTCAGTCGCAAAAATAAAAAATTGAGAATAATCTCCAAGTCCTTGAGTGAAAACCACCTTGTGGCACTCTCACTCAAAAAGTAAAAGAAAGGACGATCCACGGTGAAAACCTCTCTCAGGCACCCGAGGATGGGGATCAAATCTTCCTCTTTACAAATGAAGTACACCAAGAAAAGCCTATGCTAGCGTAAAACCCCATCAATTCTGTGTTCATGCTGTTCCCATGGTTTATCTACCGAAGCCATTATTATGTAAAGAACAGAGGAGCTGGGCCAAATTTCTTTAAAGAAAGGAAGATAAATTTTTGGTATGGACCTATGCCGATATGCCGTGATTGATCCGTGAGGTAGTGGTTCATCACTTGGCAGCCTATCCGGTTAAACCTGTGGAGATGTAAGCCAAGAAATGCATCCTCAAATTGCTTGTTTAGTCAAAATAGAGCTCAAAAAGCTATTAGATGTTGATTCCATTCGACCAATTGATTATCCGTAATCGGGTATCAAACTTGGTACCCATATCAAATCCTGACGGAGCCATAAGAATCTATATGAATTTCAGAGATTTGAACAAAGCATGTCCCAAGGATGATTTCCCGCTCCCCAACATCGACATGATAATAGACATGACAGTAGGGCATGAGATGCTATCACTTATGGACGGATTTGCAGGATACAACCAGATTATGATAGCAAAAGAAGATCAACACAAGACGGCTTTCACTTGCCCATGGGGAACATACTGCTGGAACGTAATGCCATTCGGCTTAAAGAACGCTGGGGCCACATACCAAAGGGCCATGACACTAATATTCCAAGTGACATGATCCATGTCAGTTGAGAATTTATACGTACTATCATTCCTCAGCAAACCCAAAAGAGGAAGGCGACCGTATGTATCGCCTGGCGCCATCTCTTTAATGCACTAGAAGAATACAAGGTTCGTTTGAATCCCAAGAAGTGTGTCTTTGGCGTACAATCAGGAAAGTTGTTGGGTTACATAGTGTCAATGAGAGGCATTGAGATTGATCCGGCAAAGGTGAAAGCAATACTTGAAATGGAAGCTCCTAGGACATTGAAACAACTGAGAGGTCTCCAAGGCAGGCTTCAGTCAATTCGCAGGTTCATAGCACAATTAGCAGACAAACAAATCCCTTACTCTCACCTACTCCACCAGGGGGTAACGTACAAATGGGATGACAAATGTGAACAAGCCTTCAACAAAATCAAGGAATATCTGTTAACACCTCCAGTACTAAGGCCTCCAATTCAGAACAAACCATTGATCCTTTATATCTCAGCAACTGCAGCAGCCCTTGGTGCTCTCCTAGCACAACATGATGAAAATGGAATAGAAAGATCCATATACTACATCAGTCGTACAATGGTGGGCCATGAGTTAAACTATACATTCATTGAAAAAGCTTGCCTAGCAGTGGTGTTTGCATCCCAAAAATTCAGACACTACATGTTGGCACACAAGATCAAACTCATAGCTAAAATTGATCCCTTAAAGTATCTTCTTTCAAAGGCAATGCTTACGGGAAGAATGGCTAAGTGGGTAATGATATTATCAGAATATGACATTGAGTATGTGGAGCACAAGGCAATCAAGGGACAGGTCATTGCAGACCAACTGGAAGATGCACCTATCTATGCAGAGAACCCACTTGTTTCAGAATTTCCAGATGAATCCATTTTCAACATTGACATAACTACTCATTGGAAACTATACTTTGATGGATCCTACACACAACATGGGTCAGGAGCTGGTATCTTCTTCATCACTCCACAAGGGGATTGTATACCAAGATCATACAAACTAGCATTCCCTTGTACCAACAACATTGCAGAATACGGGGCTTTAACTATAGGTCTCAGGATAGCAGTACAGTGGAACATTATGGCATTGAAGGTATATGGAGATTCACAGCTTATCATAAATCAAGTGAACAATGAGTACCAAACAAAGGATGATAAGCTAACTCCATACAAAAGGATGGTGGAAAATCTCAAGGAATCTTTTGTTGACATCACATTCGAGCAAGTACCAAGAACCAACAATAGAGCAGCAGACGCAATGGCAACTATTGGATCACTCTTAGAGATCCCTCCAAATGTTCCAAAATATGACTTCTTGGTAGAGCAACTTCTCGTACCAGCATTCAAGGTACCAGAGTCAGAATTTGTGGGTGAAATCATTGGTCCAAATGATCAGTGGTACCAAGACATTT
Organism: Sequoia sempervirens; assembly: GCA_007258455.2. Classification (NCBI taxonomy): domain Eukaryota; kingdom Viridiplantae; phylum Streptophyta; class Pinopsida; order Cupressales; family Cupressaceae; genus Sequoia; species Sequoia sempervirens. The sequence continues at coordinate 54,516 of VDFB02006804.1, read as the reverse complement.
ACACATACCTTAGGATAGGTATCATTCCCGCCGATTTGCGTTCAAGCCTTAGACGAACCTTTATCAAGAAAGCATCTCGTTTTGTCATTTTAGGAGAAACCTTTTATCGCAGAAGCATAGAAGGAACCTTACTAAGATGTCTTAACCCTGAGGAGGCTTCGGCTGCCCTAACTAAGGTGCACAACGGCATCTGTGGTTCTCATTCGAGTGGCATGACCCTGTCTAAGAAATTGTTGAGGAGTGGGTATTACTGGCCTACCATGGACAGAGAGGCACATGAATACGTCAAGAAGTGTCTACAATGTCATCAACACGGGGACCTCATCCATGCTCCAGCTCAAGAGCTTCATCCAATCGTCACACCATGGCCCTTTTCACAGTGGGGACTCGATCTCATTGGTAAAATCACACCCACCTCATCCAACGGCCACAAATTCATTATAACTGCAACTGAGTACTTCACCAAGTGGGTTGAAGCCATACCTATGACCTACATAACAGGAAAGCAGATCTCAAAGTTCATCCTGAATTATCTCATATGCCGCTATGGTGTTCCACAAGCCATCATCTCAGATAATGGGACACCATTCAAAAATTAGGAAGTCCGTGACCTATGTGATAAATTCAAAATCCAACATCGCTTTTCCACCCCATACTATCCCCAAGGCAATGGCCAAGCAGAAGCTACAAATAAAACCATCCTCAAAATCCTTAAGAAAACAGTCAATGACGCAGGTCGTGACTGGCATTTGCAGCTTAATCCTGCCCTTTGGGCTTACCGAACCAGCATCTGCACACCCACTGGTGCCACACCATTTTCCTTGGTCTACGGATCAGAGGCCATCTTTCCCATTGAGATCGAGTTACCATCCCTCAGAGTATCATTGCAAAACCTCATCACGGATGAGGAGTATCGAGTTTCAAGACTAAACGAGCTGGAACTATTGGATGAGCGACGTTTGGATGCTTTAAACCATCTGCAAGTGTATCAGAATAGACTGAAAAGGAGCTACAACAAGAAAATCAGAAGCAGAACTTTCCAAGTTGGAGAATTGGTGCTAAAAGAGAATCAGAAGAATGTCTTGAACCCAAATGGCAAGGGAAAGTTTGAACCCAATTGGCTGGGACCCTTTGTCATCACAGCAAGCTACAAATCAGGGGCATATCAGTTATCAACACCCGAAGGGGAACCCCTACAGGAGCCAATGAATAGCTCCCATCTCAAAAAGTTTTATGCCTAAATATTTCAAGGTATAGAACCAAAAATCCAAAAAAATCGTAAAAGTCTCAAAAAATGGTTACCTCAAAACCTCAAGTAAACAGCGCCTTTGGTAAATAAATAAAAAATCAAAAAAGCAAAAATCCAAAAAATCGTAAAAGGATCAAAATAGTAAAGAAAAAAATCGTCCTCTAGTGAAAACCACTTCTGTGGCACTTTGGGCAAGTACTTGGTGAAAACCTGGCAAACAGGCGCCTTGCGTAAATAAGCACTTTCCATCCACCAGGATCTTTATGGCTCGATCTACATTATCCCTCCATTTCGCTTCCATCGTCCATCACATCCATATCTCCATCCATCACTCATCCGCTCACATCCGCACCATACCTTGGTCTCAGGTTTCCTCAGATTATGATCCCTCCTAGTACTACTCACTTCATTCTCAAGGCCGGGCTTGTCCTCGCTTTTATCGGAGTAGTTCATTAATCACTGGGGCATATTCTCATCTGATTGATTCGGTGGTATGATCTTAAAGTCCTCAAAATCAGAAAATCCAAAAACATCGAAAAATCAAAATCCAAAAACATCGTAAAATCGTAGTAAAATCCAAAAACATTCAAACATATCAAAATCCAAAAACAGTCAAAAATATTTCAAAATCCAAAACAAGGTCGCCTTTGTCGAATTCACGCTGCCTCTCTGGTTGAACGTAGGCAAGGTTGATCTTTGATCATCCTCGGTGACATTTAGGCTGTCATTCTATAGGAGTTCGGCTACAATAAACTCACATTTCATCATGTATATTCCTCATCTCAGAATCATCAAGTGTCAAATAACGAATCTCTCAAGGTATAACGTGAGGGCAAGGCTAATCTATCGATAAGCCCTAGGCCCCTATAGGATAGGTCTTTAGGTTAGTATCTGGTCAAAATTCTCGTGAAAATCCCAAAACATTGGAAAATTGAAAATCAAACATTGGTAATCTCAAAATTACCAAAAAACGTTTCAAACATTGCAAACTCCAAAAACATCCAAATATTTGAAAAAATCCATCTCAGCCTATTCGCCATATACCAAGAATAATCAATCATCCATAAGAACGCCATCATCCTCAACCTTTGGTAAACAAATAAAACAGTCTAGTGCCAACGGAAAACTCACAAAACTGGGCATAGGTTCACAAGATGTTGGTCAACTCTTTTCTTATCAATGGCATATAAATCATAAATAAATTTCATCATTGTTTGATAAAAGCTTGTCCTAGGATCCGTTCTGACAATGGGCACTTTTATCAAACCAACCACTTTGGGTAAACAAAACGACGTGTCATTAACATGTCCTAGGATCCGTTCCGACAATGGACATTATCTTTTGGCAATAAGTTTTGGCCCCCATCTTTCGAAACATCATTTCTCTTAGCTAACGGTACGAAGAACATTAGTTTGTCTGCTCACTTTATCTTGTTTGATTTATCTCATTGTGCTCATTCCAAGGACCTCTCGATGATGTCTGAACAAAGGATTTAGAGAGATAGGAATGGGGCAACGATCATTATCTTTTGTCTGCTGTGCTTGTTGGATATCTTTGTAATATAACCTTGGTCATGCATGCTTTTGTTTAGTCTATAGCAAGGGTGTTTTAAGTTTCTTGTTGACCACATAGAAAGGCTCGCCTTCCATGCTTCAGTCTCTCGAGATATTGAAGAATTCCAATTGATGTGGTTTCAGATGTCGTGAACAAGAATACTCCCATTCCCGATTTGTCGTAGTCGAAAGCCCCATTCGCATTGAATGTTGATCCTGCTCATACCTTGATGTATCGTACTTGCATTGTCAAAAACATAAGGAACTGCCTTTGAAAATCCCAATCACGTAGTAGTCATCAATATTTTAAAATGGATCATCTCCATTCTTTTCATTCTTCTTATCTTTACTAACATTTCTATCCTAATTCGGAAGCAAGGAAGCTACTCATGATGAATGTCCATTCACTACATCAACCACCTTCTTGATTATCATATCTTTGATTGGTGTAATCAGGGTGATTCCCAATGTATTCAACATCCTTCGGAATAGCCTGCAATTCTTCTTAATCGGGCATGAGTGGGGCATCCTAAAAATCAATTTTTTTGATTTTGATCATGATTAAGATCATTCTTTTGAATCAATGCAACAAGTACATTGCTTCAAAGAGTAGCAAAATGTATACGCAAATGCGTTAGATACGCGATCTAACTTTGGACTACCACTGACTAAGCTTTTCCCAAATTCATCCTCTGGCCTAACTCTGCTTAATCAAATTCCCTATCCGGGATTAAATTCACTGGAAGATTCTGCCTCTTGAATAAATAAAATTATTTTATTCATTCAATAATTTTCCCTTGTTAATTAAATCAATTCATCCGATCTAATTATCCCTTATTTAATTAAATCAATTTATTTGATTTAAATCTCTCAAAAGTTCTTAGATTCCTATAAATTAAATAAATTAAACCATGCACTTTAATCTAGTACTCATCCCTTTTAATTAAATAAAATTCAAAATCTTTATTTAATTAGCCTCTTTATCATATTCCCTTTTTGATTTAAATTAATCCAAAATCTAAACTAAATTGTCAACCAAATTTAACATCCCTTAATTTAATCAAATCCCGATTAATCCTAACATTAATCCCTCAAATCCTCTAGATTTTGCAACTTGTGTAAGTAAATCAATTTAGTGATTTATTAAATTTCCTATTTTCATTCAAAAGTGCATCAAGTTGGAATATTCCTCAAATTTGAAAATCTCCAAAAGGACTTCATCCATCCAACAAAAACATCGAAAGCCCTTACATTGTCTCTACATGTCTCCCTTAATTTGGCATTTACCCCATTTTCATCCCCATAAAACATAAAGGCACACATCTCATCAACCAAGAAAATTTCAAACTTGCAATAACTTCAAACTTAAGCCTTTTCCAACTTTCATCCTCTCACATGTTGGGACAAAGTGGCATTAGCATCATTGGCTGAATCTCGTCCCACATTGATCAAATTTTAACATCTCTAACCTATCATTCTATAAATACAATGCTTCACCATTCATTTTAGCATCCACATCTCAAGCAAAGTTACCATGCTAAAATACTTAGCAATCCTCATCCATCTCATTGAATCATAGCTAGGTTTTTTGCAGATTTTAAGCTTGGAGCATACATTCAAAGTCTTCATCAAGTGGATCAATCATCTTCAATCAACATTTGCATTCAAGGAGTTGGGAAAGGGCAAATCTCCACACACCTATTTGCACCAACTCCCTCAAGAGATCAAAAGTTTGCTTGCATTAGATAGGATTTAATTGTTTCATTTGTGTTCTTCATTTTCATTTCTTATCTTTTGCAAATTTCAAATGGATTTCTTGAGGAATCATTGGTTTCTAATCTTGTGTTTGATCTAATTGTTTGCATGTTTATTGTGTTTGTGCAAGGTATAGATTCAAATGGTTCACAACATCATCTTCTTCATCTCTTCTAATTTTTCTTTTTGGTTACTTTTATTTTCTTTAAAACAATGTGACTTTGAACATTGCTTCAAAGAGGGATAAAATGTAGACACCTAAATTATTCGACATAGCCCTAATCATCATCATCATATAATGCACCTATCATTAATCACATTAATTTTTAGTAATCATCAAATTAATTTAGTAGCATTTACCACATATTATCATTTAATCGTTTAATAATTCTCATTTATCATCTATCACCTAATTAATTAATAATCATTTATCACATCATATATTATTTTAATTTATTAAATAATAATAATTTTCTATTGAACACCATTATCCATTTAATTAAATAATATTTTATTATTTAATTAAATGAGATCTTATTATCCATTTATCACATTAAAAATCATTTATTAATTAATAATTCTCATTTATTCATTTGATTAAAATAATATTTTAATATTTAATTAAATGTGATCTAATTTCTATTTTGACTCATTACTTAACACCTATTTTCTCTTTAGTCAACCCTTCCTTCCATCATCTGTTTACTCTTCTTCATATTAATATTATAAACTCAATCTTCTCTCACAAGTTAACTCTTTTAAATTTTAGAAACTTCCTCTTCATTATTCAATTAACTAAGCATGCAATCAGAAACATCATATGCACATTTATCCAATTATTAAATTAAATAAAATTCAATATTATCTCTTCATGAATCAAAACATAATTTTTTTATTTTCTAATTGAGTTGACTCTATTGAATTTTTAGTTATATCAAGTCTTCATCCTCATCCTCATCTTGGAAAATCTATAAATAAGATAATTTATTCATCATTTTCAGATCTTACATCTTATGCAAATCAACTCTATGAAAATATATCATCATTCAAAATCAATCAATCATCAATCAAGTCTATTGTTATACTACTGATATTTCTTTTATAAGCATACACATTCATTGTAATCATTAATCCATATAAAGATAATTCCATTCAATTCAATTACAATTGTATATTAATCTCATAGATGCTTGTGTGGATTCAATTTATATATTTTTTAAGGGGTTGCATAGATCAAAATTTTTTTTTACAATTGTATCATCTAGATCTACATGCCCTTCTGCAAAAAAATGCAGAATTTTAAACTAATTTTTTTAATTTTTTACCATCAATCCAAAAAAAATTTGTAGGTTTTTCAATTTTTTTTGTAGGGTATGTCAACAAAAATTGAGCTAACTAGTCAAGCAAAAAAAAAAATGGGAGCACACTCCATAGCAGAATATTTCGCTCAATCAAAAGATAGCGACTGCAAACTTGACGATAAAAGAATCTAATGAATATTCCTAGAATCACGAATATTTCAACCTTTCAAAGCATATTCTGATGAATAGAAATTTGTTAAGGCAACTGATCTTTTTTACAAGTCAAAGAAATATTCTACAAATATTGAATCCATATATTTTTAAGGGGTTGCATAGATCCAAAAAAAATAGTACGATTGTACCATCTAGATTTGTGTGCCCTTGTGCAAAAAATTGTAGGATTTTAAACTAATATTTTAAATTTTTTACCATTGATAAAAAAATTGTAGGTTTTTCAAAAAAAATTTGTAGGGTATGTCAACAAAAATTGAGCTAACCAGTTGAGCAAATAAAAATCTGGGAGCGCACTCCATAGCAGAATATTTCACTTAGTCAAAAGATTCAAGTGACCCAGTCAACAAACTTGACGGTAAAAGAATCTAATGAATATTCCAAGAATCATGAATATTCTGGCATTTCAAAGCATATTTTGATACTAATTTTTATGCAGGTCAAAGAAATATTCTATGAAAATTATAGGTTTTTCAAATTTTTTTTGCAGGGTATGTAGCAAAAATTAAGCTAACTAGATTTTTGCTAACCAGTCAAGCAAACAAAAATCTGGGAGCACACTCCATAGTAGAATATTTTTCCCAGTCAAAAGATTCCATATTCCACTCAGTCAAAAGATTCGAGCGATCCAGTTAGCAAACTTGATGGTAAAAGAATCCGACAAATATTCCAAGAATCATGAATATTACTGCATTTCAAAGCATATTCTAATGAATAGAAATTTGTTAAGGCAATCAATTTTTTTTTTCAAGTCAAAGAAATATTCTATGAATATTTGTTAACATCAGTAGTCGTATGACCCCTCCAAGTCCCCCTCCTAGCCCTTATTTACCCTTAAGGAGCAATTTTTTTTCTTTTTTATGTTTTTGAGTCTTTTATTTTCTTATTTTATTAGTTTCGATGGTTACAATTTTAATTTATTTAATTATAGAAAAAATGCTAGCTAAAAATAGCCAACCACAATTAATGTTGATAAATTAATTAATATAGATATAAAAATTTGAAATAATTAAATAATTGATTATTATAGATGAAGAGGGAATATTAGCTTAATTAAATAGATAAAGGAATTAATGAGAAAATGATAAAATGAAAATATGGAAATGCGTTAGTCATTTTTAGGTGTCTACACATACTTATTATCGGCATTCAAAATATATATGAATCTTGTGTAAATTAAACATATTAATAAGAGCTCAATTATCAAGCTCCATGAAAAACAATTTTAGTCTTTTAAAGAAATACATTTTTTTATGATGGATTTTATCTCATTCATGAGTTCATTTTTCCTATGTTGATACCTTTGGCTTAGAGTTGAGGACTAAGAGGCAAGCTTTATGAAAAATACTTTTAATCTTTTAAAGAAACATATTTTTTCTTTCAAGGACTAAGAGGCAAACTCTATGAAAAATACTTTCAATCTTTTAAAGAAACATTTTTTTTCTTTTTATGAAAAATAACTTTAGTCGGATTTTAAAGAAATACATTTTTTTTATGATGGATTTTATCTCATTCAGGAGTTCATTTTGCTACTGGAGCATGAGCCTATGTTGATACCTCTTTGACTTAGAGTTGAGGACTAAGAGGCAAGCTTTATGAAAAATACTTTTTATCTTTTAAAGAAACATATTTGTTCTTTCGAGGACTAAGAGGCAAACTCTATTAAAAATACTTTCAATCTTTTAAAGAAACATATTTTTTCTTTTTAAAATAATTTTAGTCGGACTTTAAAGAAATGCATTTTTTTATGATGTATTTTATCTCATTCATGAGTTCATTTTGCTACTGGAGCATGAGCCTATGTTGATACCTCTTTGACTTGGAGTTGAGGACTAAGAGGCAAGCTTTATGAAAAATACTTTTAATCTTTTAAAGAAACATATTTTTTCTTTTGAGGACTAAGAGGCAAGCTCTATGGAAAAATACTTTTAATTTTGTAAAGAAACATATTTTTTCTTTTTATGAAAAATAATTTTAGTCCTTTAAAGAAATACATTTTTTTATAATGGATTTTATCTCATGCATGAGTTCATTTTTCTATTGCCTATGTTGATACCTATTTGGCTTTGAGAGGCAAGCTTTATGACAAATATGAAAAATAATTTTAATCTTATTTTTTCTTTTAAGGACTAAAAGGTAAGCTCTATGAAAAATATTTTTAATCTTTATGAAAGTTTTTATATCATCCACGAGCTTGCATACTTTTAATCTTTTAAAGAAACATATTTTATCTTTTTATGAAAGCTTTTATAACATCCATAAGCTTATTTTGCATTTTAAAAAATATTTAGTCCTAAAAAATAGCATCACCCTCACTAATTATACAAAGAGTAAAAACCAATAAGTAGTTTCCAAAATTCAAAACTATGACTTTGTCTACAAGATAAGTAGTATTGAAATAAGTATTGAAATAATCATAGTTTGCTTGAATTTTCAGTCTAGAGGTTGGACAACTATATTATTTAATTTGTAGTGAAGTTGAAGGGGCTTGTCATGGGTTCAATGATAGTATGGATCATAATCAAATACATTCACGTTGCATTCACTCAGTCGATAAGTGGATGTTGCATTATCACAACATTCATTTAGTTGTACAGGGATTTTAGATCTGTAACAGGTTGCAAAGGTATGATTTAAGAATTATTTCATTATTTGAAGTGATTTTTTAGTATTATATCATAATATTTGTAAATAACAAAAATTACAACTATTATAATCATATGTATTTATAGCAATTGTTGTGCTAGCACCATATTCTTTCTAGACTTAGTTGATACAATATTCTCTTTTGAAGGCTATGAATTTACAATTGGTTTGATACAATATTCTAACTATTAGTGTCTGTATGAATACAATTGGTTTGAGAATTAGAAGCTAGGATTTTTTGGAAGGGATTTCACAAGGAAAGGACTATGTTAGCTTTATCATTTATGAATTGCACTATGTCTTTACATATTACTTAAATTTTTATTCATATTAATGTATGTGACATTCTTTTATAAATATATAATATATTACTTATCTATATGGTGTCTCCTCATAGATTAGTGTAATGAGTGTTTCTAATATCCAACTTCACTTTTAAAAAACTTACTTGTGTTAATGCACCACTAAAGGTATCCTTGCATTATCCGCATATTAACTAAGAACATAAAATAAAATAAATAAAGAATAAATCTAACTAATATCAATAAATGTTATAAATGAAATGAATTATGAATACTAAAAATGTCAATTGATGACAATGGAAGAACCATTAATAAACCATCCTTATACAATGGCGTCCACTCTATCCTTGAAAAAGTGGCTAGCAATATCACATATGAACTATAATGTGATGATTCTTCTTGCAAAATACACACAATAAAGCTGTAGACATCCAAATTTATCACTTTTCATCTAAAGCATCCTCCCTATCAGGGAGTTAATTAAGTAATATTACTATTATTTAATTAATATCTTTTAATTACCTTAAATCCTAAGGTATTTAATTAATGGTGAATACTATACCCTCACTAATCCTCTTTTCATCAAAATAAATTAAATAAATATTACATTTTATTTTAAATTCCCTGTGTCATTTTCATCTAATCTAATCCCGTTTCCTAATCTCTTCACGCTAAGGATGATGCACATGCCTATTCCTTGATTAGAGTGTGTCACATCCTCCAACTTTAAGGATTGACTTTTAATCCTAATTAACCCCTAATTATCCTCCTAATTACCCGATTAGTCAAACCTAGTAGTACCTTGGTCAACTCTTCCCCAAGGAATTTTTAATTCCTTTTTATTTATCTCGTTACCCCTCTTTTATATGTGAATTTTTTAATTCACATTCTATCCTTCAAGGCTTCTAGAACCTTGGACTTGTCCTGAAATCCCCACAGTGGTGACCAAGTCCCACTGAACCCACCTTTTTATCCTTTAGATTCTCCTAAGAATGTGAATTTTTAATTCACATTTATGTTTTCAACCACCTTTCCTTTTCCCATGTAGATTTTTGAGAAATTCCAAAATTTCTCAAATGTCCCTTTCACTCCCACTTGGGGACAAGAAATCCCTTTTTGTGGAAATCTTCTCACTCCCCAAGGTACTTGTCCTTCCTCCACCTCATGTACCTTTGGCCACCTCATTTACACCTCACCTCCCTTAGCCACTTCACCATCCACATGTCAAGATGTGAGGGCTTGTGGGTTCTCAACCCACCATAGCCCTTCATCTTGGCCTTGTTGGATGCATCTCAACCGTTGAATTCTCTAGAGAATTCAAATTCTTCTATAAATACCCCCTCCTCAAGGGCATTTTGGGAACACTTTGGATTTTCATAACTACATGCTGCCAATTTGCATTCTCAATCATCCACTATCATCTAGCTATCCATTCTAATCATTTTGAACATTCAATCTTGCATTTAGTCACTCAAGAAATCATCTAGGAGCACACAAAATCATCCAAAGCAAGGGCCAATCAAGGAGACATCAACAACAAGGAAGGTGAAATCGTTTGTATCTTCTTTTATCCATTTTCCTTCTTGTTATATCACTCTTTTGGCTAATCTTGAGGTGTCCTTAGTCTTTTATCATTCGCATTTTTAAGGTATTTTGTGCATTAAAGTAGGATAAAATTCTTAGGATCCACTTAATGTGATTTAAAAAATAAATTATATATAAAAATTCAAAAAATATATTGCATGAAAATAGAAAACTTGCATCAATAAATCCCAACATCTTTAAGGAGGCAACCTTGTTTGTGTAGTGCTTCATATAATATGATTCATGGGTGATAAATTAAAAGCCTACAACCTATATTTATAATAATTCTAATCAAGTTAGCTAATATTTCTCAAGCATATTGGATTATTTAAAATAGTTGAAGGGATGACTTAAACAAAGCATATGCATCCAAATCCTTTATTACAATATAAAAGAGTTGGGTTAAGGGGTACTAACATCCCTTCCCCCTTGAAAATGTTTGTCCTAAAAGTTGAAGGGATGGAAACTACTACTATACTTGGTGAAGTCGTTCCCAAGTTGCATCTTTAGGTTGCATGTCATGCCTTTGGTTTAGGACCTCAATGATTACACGTGGTTATGAATTTGGTGGAAGCATGTAGCTAGTACTACTTTAGGCTAGAAAACAATGAATCCTTCATTATCAAGCTTAGCAAGAATAATTTAAGTAGTGATTTGTTGGGCTATAACTTTCTTGAAACAAGATACATGGAAGATAGGATGAACACAAGAGGATGGTGACAATTCAATCTTCTAAGTAATGTGACTAGTTTATTGAAGAACTTTGTAAGGATCATAGAATCAACGAACTCAAGCTTCTAATGATATTTTAGCCACAAGGAGGTTAGGTTTATTATGCCACAACCAAAGGGAAACCATATTTCCAAGCTAGAAGATACATTCAAAATGATGTTAATTTGCTTGTTACTTCATGCAATTAAGATCCATGCAAAAGTTCTATTGAAAGATCTAAAGAATATTTTTTCATAAAAAAATACTTGGAACAGGTACCATGACCAAGTGTCCCTTAACTTATTACTCTAATTGTCTTGAAGATGGCTTCATGTGTATACTTTATGTTTTCTTAACATGTGAATCTCTTTGAATACTAATATAACATAAATATAAAATAAAACTATTCATAATATTTTTTGAATATTTTCTTCTTTTACAAACAGGTGAAAAATAAGAATATCTTACACCATAAAGAGACTTTAAAATATCAGAACCTTCAATCTTAAAAAATGAATAATATATAATTTTAAATACTTTTATATTGAAATGTGCTACTTATTATTATGTTGAAAGGCGTTCATTGCAGCGACATTTGTTCCGTGTACATAAAAATAGATTAACAAGCATATTAAATTGAGCAAGTGTGGATAGTAGATAAGCATCATTCAAATGAGGCAGTTGAAATGTTTTTACGCCAAAGGCGGTCTGAACGAGGTGACCTGTCAAAGCGTATAGACGACTATCTTGCGTTCGCATCAATGCAAGACGATTAAACGAATCTCAACAATTTTCTTGCCTTTTCTAGCTACTTTCCCTGCCGCGATAAGTTTATGCTCCTCCAAACTCTTCCTCGTTGGTATTGACCTTTCACTTCTCCAATTTGGCGAGCTACAACCTGAAAGTAAGGTTCCAATGACAGTTTTAGAGTATGTTTATGAAAATGAAAATTACGGCAAGATCCTGATAATGAGCACATTTAGGTTTTAACATTACGACATCCTTTACAATTTACCCTGTGTAGTGTTTTAGGCTCTCAGATTCTTGCACTCATTATGCTCTGCTACTTGGCTCTACATATTCAGTCACTTTCATATAACCATTTGAAGATAAGTGATGTTGCGAAGATCTTTCTTTTTCCAAGATCATTTTTTTTTCTAGCATGGCAAAGACATCTGCTATTTTTAGCAATCATTTTAGTTTTAATGTAGTTTTTCTTTAAAGCTTTGTTTTCTCCTACTTTCATCAAATAAAGCATGCCTATTGGCATGCGTTGGTTGTAGTTTGTTTTTTCTAAAAGTGTTTTGCTTCCGTTGCAAGGCTTTGAAGTCTATTTATTCCCAGCCTCTTTGTAATTTTGATGTTATGTTGCATTAAGAAGAAAACTCTGTTTTGAAACAGAGCATACTATTATGGTTCTAAAAAACACAATTGGTGTCGAATTCTTTATGAGAGGTTTTAAGCATAGCATGTGTTTTATCTTATAACTATTTTTCCATTATTTCTTTCCACTGTTCTATTCATTTTTCATTAGTTGGTTTTAAAGGAGAGGCCCGATTTTCCAAAATCTACAATTGGTATCAAAGCAGGTATTTTCTTTTGGGTTTAAGATCTTGTAGTTGGAATTTTTCCAAAGATTATCATGTCGAATTCTAACACCTTGCCCATTCTAGAATTTGATGGAAATGAGTATGATTATTGGAGCATTAAAATGATGAATTTTTTGATAGGAAAATATTTGTGGGAGATTGTTGAATCAGGTTACCAGAAGCCAACTGATTGGAATGCCCTCACAGCGAATGAAAGAACAACTAGAAAGGAGGCTAAGAAGAAGAATTTTCAAGCCTTGTTTCATATTCAGATAGCTCTAGATAGGAGTCTATTTTTGAGAATTACAGGTGCAACGAAAGCTGAGGATGCCTGGAAGACTCTAAAAGAAGCTTACCAAGGTAGTGATCAAGTCAAAGTTGTCAAGCTGCAGACATTGAAGAGAGAATTTGAGAATTTAAAGATGCAAGAAGCTGAAAGTGTGAGTGAATATTGTGTCAAAGTAAAAGATGTGGTCAATAAGATGGCTACACTTGGAGAAATTGTGAATAATGAGGTTATGATAAAAAAAGGTGTTGAGGACTCTCACACCAAGATGGAATCATGTTGTCATCATCATAGAAGAAAGCAAGGATTTGACAACCCTTAAGTTTGATGACCTCGTTGGATCTTTGATGTCACATGAAGAAAGACTAAAAGATTCTTTTGGAGAAAGTGTTGATAAAGCCTTTTCCTCTAAAGTACAAATCACAAAGAATGAAGATGGCAACAGTAGTAGCAAAAGCAGTCAAGGCCAAGGTAAAGGTCAAAATCATAATAATTCAAGAGGTAGAGGCAGAGGTGGCTCAAGAGGACGAGGTGGTTCTAGAGGAAGAGGTAGAGGCAGATTTGATAAAAGGAATGTTCAATGTTACCATTGTAATAGGTATGGTCATTTTGAAAGAAAATGTAGATTAAAAGAAGGTAAAAGTGTTAATTATGCTTGAGAAAGTGATGAAAATCCTTTAGATAATTTATTTTTATCTTATTCTAAAGGTGAAAATACTAGTAAAGATGTTTGGTACCTAGATTTTGGATGCTCTAACCATATGTTAGGAAATGGGAAGTTGTTTTCAACAAAGGATGAAAGTTTCAAGTCAAAGATTCAGCTTGGTGATGATAAATCATTGGAGGTTGCTGCAAAAGGAGCTATGGAGGTCCACACAAAAGAAGGTATGAAGAGTGTTAAAGACATTTATTACACTCCTGAGTTAAAACATAATTTGTTAACTGTTGGACAATTGTGTGAGAAGAACTACAGAGTTGTTTTTGAAAATAAGAAATGTACAATTTATGATAAGAATCAGTGAAATAGAGTGGTCACAGTTGTGCCTATGACAAAAAAATACGATGTTCCCATTGAGATTTGGTGAACATACCAGCAGCCTTGCCAATATGGCATATGAGGATACAAGTTGGTTGTGGCATCTCAGGTATGGCCATTTAAATTTTCATAGTTTAAAGCTTCTGACATCACAAGCACTAGTTTCTGGTTTGCCCAAGGTTGAAGAGCACAAGGAGGTTTGTGAAGGATGTGCTAAAGGAAAGCATGCAAGGGAAAAGTTTTCAAAAGGCAATGCATGGAGGGCCCATCACCCCCTTCAACTTGTTCATTCTGATATTTGTGGTCCTATGCAATCAAAGAGTTTGGGTAAGTCATCATATTTTATCACTTTTATTGATGATTACTCACGAAAATGTTGGGTGTATTTTTTGAAGGCTAAGGATGAAGCCCTTGATACATTCAAGAGGTTTAAAGCACTTGTGGAAAATGAGAAAGGGTGCAAAATCAAGTGTTTACGGACTGATCGTGGAGGTGAATTTTGTTCAAGAGCCTTTAAAGATTATTGTGATATGAATGGCATCAGGAGGCAACTCACCACTGCATACACACCTCAACAGAATGGGGTAGCTGAAAGGAAAAACCGCACTGTGGTAGAAATGGCAAGGAGCATGTTACAAACCAAGGGATTGAGTAACTCTTATTGTAGAGATGCAGTTGCTACAGCAGTGTACATTCTCAATCGAAGTCCCACCAGTGCACTCAAGAAGATGACTTCTTATGAAGCATGGTATGAGAAAAGGCCTAATGTTAATCATTTTAGAGTTTTTGGTTGTTTGGCTTATGTCCATGTACCTGATCAGAGTAGACAAAAGTTAGATGCAAAAAGTGAGTCAAGTATTTTTGTTGGGTATAGTGAGGAAAGCAAAGCTTACAGGCTATATAATCCTCTCACTAATAAGCTTATTATTTCAAGAGATGTGATTTTTGATGAAGGGGGAGTTTATGGTCATCAAAAAGGCCATATGGAGAAGCCAAAATCTATTTTGAATGATGATGTTGATCATGAGCAGCTCACTAATGTTGTTGTTCCAAGTGTTATAAATCCACCAAGTAGCCCCTCATCTAATTCTTCAAGTCCAGCTTCAACTCCAAGTTCTAGAAGGAAGGTAAGAAGTTTGAGTGATATTTATCAAAGGAGTGCCAATCAAGCACATGAATAAAATCCAATAGGTGATAGTTAATTTTGCTTTATTTACCAAGGCTAATTTTAAACCATCATGTTTTGAAGAAGCATGTACTAATGAGGTTTGGATGCAAGCAATGTAAGAAGAGATGGATTCCATTCATAGGAATGATACTTGGGAGCTTACAGAACTTCCACATGACAAGAAGAAGATTGGCACCAAATGGATCTACAAGACTAAGCATAACAGTGATGGAAGTGTTGAAAGGCATAAGGCAAGATTAGTTGCTAAGGGTTTCACACAGAAGTATGGGATTGACTATGAAGAGACGTTTGCACCAGTTGCAAGACAAGAGACCATTAGAATTCTGATTTCATTAGCAGCTCAAAAGAATTGGAGCATACAACATATGGATGTGAAAAGTGCCTTCTTGAATGGGTACTTAGAAGAGGAAGTATATGTGGAACAACCACAAGGTTTTCAAGTGGAAGGAAAAGAGAATCATGTCTACAAATTGAAGAAGGCTTTGTATGGCCTCAAGCAAGCACCAAGGGCATGGTTTGCAAGAATTGATGGATACTTTCAGGAGAATGGCTTCAAGAGAAGTAAGAGTGAACCTACCCTTTACTACAAACAAGAAGGTAATGATATTCTTATTATAAGTTTGTATACTGATGATTTTTTGTATATGGGTAGTAGTTCTAAGATGAAAGATGAGTTCAAAATTGCTATGATGAAAGAATTTGAAATAAAAGATCTTGGTCTCATGAAATATTTTTTAGGAATGGAGGTTTATCAATGTAAGAATGAAATTTTTATTTGCCAAACCAAATATGCAAAAGATATGTTGAAGAAGTTTGACATGGTTGATTGTAAACCATACTCCACTCCAAGTGCTCATGGAGTTGTGTTGAGTAGGAATGATGGTGTTGAATTAGTTGATGAGACAACTTATAGAAGTCTTTCTACTTCGAGGGATGCATACCTCCGAGTTCCAATCCAATTTCGTGTTTGAAAGAAAACACCTAGTTGGTCTTTTTGCTGCTTCTCAATCAGACTAGCAGATTGTGCTTCAAAATTGGTGAATTTTGGTGAGAATTTTAGTTTTAAATGTTGTTGGTGTATACACAGTTGAAGGTGTTTTTCATTTACAACTTTTGGTGTGAATTTAATTTGGTTATGGGTATTTGATCATTGCAATTCTATGACTATGGCGACCATAATTGAAGGTTTTCAGATTTTAATTCAAAGTTTCTGATTTTTCCAAGTGAAATCACCCCTCTTGAGGGCCGTACCTTTTAATGAGAGCTTTGGAATTCATGCAAGAAATATATCTTGAGCTTTGATGCAGATTTATGGTATGATTTTGGGCACCAACCTCCTAGAAAGCATCTGCAATTGATTTCATTCAATTCAGAGGTAATTTGGTAAAGTTATGAGCATTTCATTGAGTCACAGGTTGCTGGTTTACAGTTTCAGTTTGCTAGTTTTTATTATCAGACTTCAATAAGATCAGATTTTGGCTTCATTTTTAGTGTTTGAGAGCTTTGTAATTTGAGAGAATCATTCTTCACATATTGGCATTGTTTTATCATTGTAATACTAGTAAATTGTAGAGTTTTTTGATTGTAAGGTTGTGCATTAGTAGTACTAATCCAACCATTTGTTATTGTTGCATTTACTTGTAATTTCTAAAGCAAAAATTAATTACCCCTAGATGGTTTACCGCCAATGTGGAGAATTAACTTTGTAACTCTCATTGTACCCACTAAAAAAGTGGAGAATCCCCACTCAAGAGTGGATGCCTGCCACAACAAATGAATTAGTTTAGTTTGAAAAACTTCCATGGTTGGTTATCTGCCTAAGTTGATTTCAATTTGTAATGAGTACTCCGCCATATGTTAGCACCTCACCTTCAAAGGGATCTTGTGTGCACATTCTTGGTGTTGAGTTTATTTTATACTTCTAGTTGTAAGCAATTCCAGTTGTTGAGTTATTTAGATCCTAGGGATCCTTTGATCGTATGCCCACCCCTCTTCCTTCAGTGGTTTTAGTGTGCATTCTTGGTTAGAGTTACTTTACTGCATCGTTTTGGTTTGGAGCTAACCTTAACGGGTGTGTGTTGCATTGTAATTGCCATTAAAATCAAGAAAAAAATTGGTTGGCATATTTCAAAATATAAGGTATGTTGTTGGGTTTTTATCATTTTTATTATTATTATTTGTAATAGGATATTATAGGGTTTTTTATATTAACTATTCATTTTTGTCTGGGTAGATTAAGATTATTAAAATTTAGTTTTTTTTTGTTTTTTATTATGTCAATAATATTCCCTTTGTAAGAAAAAAGAGTAAATAAAATGGAGAAATGGGAGGGACCTTCTCCATCTAAAGCCCTTAAGGCAGAGAACCATGTCAAGAAAAGAGTTTATGTTGCTATGGTGCTTAAATTTAAAACCACTCCATCAGACTGTGGATTCAAAAAAGAAAAAAGCTCCTAGTAGGAAAACAAATGGATGGTGTGGAAATAAATTATACAAGGTATCTAATGAAATAAATGACGTTGGACCCTACATAAGGATTGGGAGGAGAAATGTATTTGAAATGGCTTAAAGTCTCAACTATATTAACATGATGTCCAATGCAACCGGTTAATTCCTATATGAAAATCACATGATATTGAGAGGGCAATGTAAGAAAGTGATATGAGTGTATTTACCACAAGCAACTGATACTTGATGGCCTGAAGATCATAATTCAAAGGAATAAAGAAATTGCTGGGAGAATTGGTATCAAGCTGTCTATTGTCCCCATAAGCTAGAAAACTAATTCCTAAATGTTGTCTCACTCTTCAGTAAGAAAGTTGAGATTATTGAAAAAAGAAGTAAGTGTTTCTATGAGGGAGAAAAATAAAAAAGAATGACATGGTATGCATGTAGTAAAACCTAGGTAAAAGTACACTTCACAATGATTTTTGATATTCCAATAGTATTTGGTAGAATAAATTGGATTATGTGTTGCAGTGATGCAAAAAAATCCCATAATGTTTTTTGAGTATAAATTCACATTTGTAATATACCAATCTTTATTTGACTATAAATTCACATTTGCAAGAATATATCTTTCGGCGTTATTTACATAGATTTGATATAAAGATAGGTATACTAGTATAGTACTAATGTAATACCAATAATTGCCTTAGGAACAAGTCAACGTGATAGCATAAAAGCTTCTCTCCAACATTATCAATTGTGACAGAAGAATGAGAAACGTCAAAACTTCTTCGAAATGTACAATACCCGCGGGTCCCAGTTTGGTCCCATTTTTCACAGAAGCTACGAGAGATTTATCTTAAATTTTCATCTCCAAGCAGATAACAGCGCCATTCGGCTTTCATCGAAAGTCAATTAATTAAGTTACGTGGTTAGCTAATTTGTAAAAAATTACAAAGAGCTTGACCATGGCCAATGATAACAAGGTTGATAGTCGCCTTGACAGTTGCATTTTACTGTCAAGTGGTGTGAAAACTGCCAAAAGATATTACTGAGTTAGGAAACAATGGCAAAGATTATACAACATGTAGATTGTCTCACTTCCGTGCTAATTACGAAGATTTTTCAAGAGATATCATTAGTCTATTTGGAAATCATCTTGCATTTTACTGAGAGGATTCAGAAATCATCTACGATGAGCTTGAGTCTATCAAATGCCTGCTCAAAGACAACGGTGGGGTCGGAAGGGAAAACTATAGTTCAAGGAGGAAATGGCAGAAGCGGTTATCCATCTAGCTCTTTTTCCAAGAGCAACTATAGTTTTATGCCTTCGGGCTAGGCTTAAGTATCACACACTAAGCTCTGACCTGGTCAAAAGTCTTTCCCTTCTTTGTTTTGTCGTTTGCTCGCGTGTGTGTTGCTGTTACGCTGTTTATAGCCATCACATCAAACTTTTGTTTTTAACAACTTTTATCCCGATTACCTACTTCCTTCTTTGGGCGCTTCATTACATTGAATAAAAATAGGGTATTATACCCAGCTATTGCACTTTAGGTGTGCAATGGGGTACGCCGAATAATTGTATGGTTTTATTTGAATATGAAATAAATAAAATGCAAGTGAGTATAGAAATGAAAAGTAAAAATTTTGACATTGCTTTCAAACGATTTGCTTATTTTTTCTCACGTGCGACTTTGCTTTCGAAGACTTTGAAGATCACAAGCTCTCGAAATAGCTTTGAATGTTAGCCTTTGTCAGTCAATGTTGCGAATGTGGCTTGTGGCCCTTGGAAGTGTTAGGCCTTATTTGAATTTGTGTAGACATATTGGTTGAAATAGATCAATGTGTATATAACAATTTATAAAAACAACACATGAAATAACTAAAATGGAAAAGAGTATACAAATAAAAGGGAACTTCAATTTATTGGATATAAAAACATATTTAATTTGGATATATATATATAGAATGCTAAAAATATAGTGTTCTCATGGAATGTTTAATTGCAAGTATAAGAATGTATGCAATTGAATACAACGGTATAGATATATTTTATATTTTGTGCAATTTTGTCACACGGTCACTTTGAACTCCAATGTATCTGTAATAAACAAAAGATCTATTTAGTATTTGAAAACAGCTAATATAAAATAGTATGTTTGTGATATCACCATACTGTGAAATCAATACAAAAAAGTATATAGATATATTGTGTTACCATCTATTTCTATTATGTTGGTGATATCACCATACTGTGAAATGACGAGACCATAAACTGTCCATGGTACTGGGTAGTCCACGATAAATACAGAGGTAATTAATAATGTTTATATGATTGTTATATCCAACAAAAATGGGAGATAAGCATTTTAATTTTGAATTTATAGAAGCTAATAAATGTACTTAATATATATTAGACATAGTAAGATCTGTCTTTCTTTCTTTTTACCCATTCATCTAGTTTTAAGCCTTTCTCAGGTTTATGTATCTAAGTGGAGTTGTGAGGTCTATTTGAAGTATCTATAAAATTTTTTTCACACAAAAACAAATGGAGGACAAAGTAAAATGCATTTTTTCATGATTGTGGAGGCTCAAGGAATTGGCATAGCTAGTTTACAAGGGGAAAACACATTGCAATCCAACCACGCGATAGTTGAATTATGTTATACTAAAGCATTGAAAAACATTGGTACCACAAGTAGTGTTCTAAAATATTTATCTTCATTTTAAGGCTTGAATCATTAGCATCTCACAAAGCAATTGTTATTGCTTCACTGGATATTTTGGGCAGATTTTATTATAACTTGGAGTGTTTCATTTAATAATCAGATGACTTGATTGCTGATTATTTTGTAATGAAAATCAGAAATGATTATTTGTAATAAAGTTTAGTTTGAAAAAAATGATTCAAAGAAGTCTATTCAAAATTTCAAACTAAATAAATAAGCTTGGCATATGATTATAGTATTACCCATATTCCATATAAAAATTTCTTAACAGTGGTATCAAAGCCACATTTATCAGTGCACATGTTTATCAACGTAAATGAGTAAAAATATTGAATTGGAAATGAGGCCTATTTAGGTAAAATATCTACAAAGAAATAAGGTAGATTCTTTAGAATATGAGATGAAATTGGAAATACGGAACTTGTCTCTTAGAAATGGATTGTCTAATGGTGAAAGAGTACATAGCCTTCTAAAAACAATTCCCAAAATTATAGAAGGGCCTTATTTGTAGGAATTTAATTGTACCAATTGTACCAACAAAAAATTAGTTGAAATGTTTTCAAAAAATCTATATGGTGTATGCAATGCAAGGAAAATATTACAACTCTGCATAAACTATTCTCACAGTATGATTGTGAACATTGGCCATGACTATCTAAGGGACTAAATGCAATAGGTGCTCTAGAATCTGGCCAAATAATGCTCCTTATATGTAGATGTAAATAAACATTGCTTTATTTATGCTTGATTCACATATATAGAGTTGTATGTGACCACTTTTCAGGCAACTATTGCTAATTTTGTCCTTTTAAATAGTCATGGCCCTGGATCTCACACTATACAACTTAGAATTGTGGTGGTTGAACTATAGGATTTCCACACCCTGTATTTGAGGGTTTTTACTTTGATGCTATATAACAAAACTCTTCAATGAACAAAAAGGTCATCATCATTGCAATTTACTACTTGTAGAATTTCATGAACTTCATTTATGGTATCTAATGAATGAAAGCCGCTAGTAGTCTCCTGCCCACCTGCAATGCCTATATGGGGAAGAAGCTGCATGGGACCAGCACCATCGAAAGGCCTAGGCTGATGAGAAAAATGTAGGGATCATCCATTCAAGGACTTCTAGACAACATTGCTCCATATATGTCCCCGAAAGTTGCAAAATACACTCCATTGGATACTATTTGTAGCAAGGATAAAAGCAGCTCTGATAAAAGCTTTAGAAATACCTCATCCAGGGCCACCATGCTTAGTACCTTTATGTTTGTAAGGATAAATCCTAGTGCAAGGATCAATGGCAGAGAACTCAATAAATCAAACTGTGGGAAATAAAAAATCGGTATAGGAAATGTAAAACAAGTGTTTGGTTATCTTCCATTGGTGGAGGAGGTTGCATGGCTATAAAATGTTGCAACTCTATGGAATAAAAAGACAGTTTGAAAATCCTATTACAGTGAACAGGGGACTACTCATTTCTTGATTGTTCATAGTGTTGGATATTATGGAATTCAGTTTGGAAGCAAGTATGGATTGCTACTCTACAAAGGTGGTGTTTCAATTGAGTTCCCATGGGATAAAGTCACAACACTACTTTGCTAGGTTGTTTGGACAACTACAAGATAACAAAGGAGCAAATCATTTGTACAGTTTAATATTGTTTAAATTCCCTAATTATGTGGATACATTTCTATGTGAAGAGGCCATGGATCAGGCTCGAAATGAGTTCCAATTAAGCTTGGAATCAATGGGGGAATGCACTTAAGGTGGATAAATACTCAACAAGTGTTTTGTGTTTGCTTGGGAATATGGGACTGAAAATGCATGACTGGCTTAGTGCAGAAGAAACATGTAAAGCTAAATAAAGTGAATCAATTGCAAAGAATTCTTATGTTGACATTTCACTTGGGAATTAGAATTATCTTGCAACTTTTTGGAGTGAGAAGTGGGATCCAAAGAACGAGGCAACATATCTTGAGGAGGCTTGAGGGATGTCTCAAAGAGTGTAGACACAAAGTTGATGATTTGTTTATGATGCAGGTGGGGCAACCATTGTGCTGAAAGGGGTCAATTTGATATTGCAAAGCGAGATTTTACACTGGTGTTATTCAAAATTTCTTTTGTTTGGAGGTTAATTTTCATATTTGGTGAAAAGTAAATGAAGAAGCTATAGACAAAATGGCAGATGAAGATAAAATCCAAGAGAAAAAGGATGTTGAAAACAATTTGTAATTTGAGAAGGCATTTCTCCATTATGTCGGGCTACCGAATTAGCTCCAATATGGCCCATTCTACAGTAGAGAGGATGTGTATGTTCTTGCAGTGAAGAGTTCCTGCATGGATTCATTTCGTAGATGAATTAAACATAGCCATAAATAATTGATTGCTGCTCATTATTAGGATCTTCGCCGTAATTTTCATTGTAATAAACATACTCTAAAATTGTCATCGAAACCTTATTTTCTTGCTACAACTCACCAAATTGGAGAAGTGAAAGAGCAATACCAGCAAGGAAGAGTTTGGAGGAGCGGAAACTGCGGTGGGGAAACCAGCCAAAAATAGCGAAAAACAGTTGAAAAATTGGTGAAAATGATTAACAACTGAGATTCACTTTATCGTTTTGCATTGATGCGGACGACACACCATCAAGTTTGATATGATGAAGGCGCATTAATACGGGCGAGAAAGTAAAGCGGACGGCGTGAAGAGCGGACGACGTGAGAAGTAGTGATGGTGATGGCATAAAAAGGTGGACAGAATATCGGGCGATGGGCAAACATTCATTCGTCTCCAAGCTTCTCCTCACCATGGATTTTGAAAATTAGCTTGCTCTACTTCATAGTGGATACACCGGGCGAACAAGAGGCTGATACTTCTTTATGAAGAGAACAAATGTAGAATGGTTTTGGAGGAGAAGGTGGATTTAACTTTTCTATGGAATGGTGGAGTTGATAGTGTTCAATTTTTCTTTATGTAAATAGACCGGGATAGAGAATATTTGGAAAAATCTAATGGTGGGTGCATTGAAATGTGGGACAAGGTATTAAAAATGGTAGAGCATATAAAGATAACTAATTGTTAAAGTTAAAACATTGTTGCAAAAATAAAAAGATGTATTGATTTTTTATTCTTGGAGATGAATTTTTATTACATTGCATTGGATAATATAGTCTTACATTTCTTGTATCAAACCAACCAACTTACAAGAACAAATACCAAGAAAATAATTATCATCTTATTATTTATTAATATAAAAACTAATCTATTGTTTATTTATAAATTAACATCTAAATGTTAATTTATTTTATTATTTAATATAACCTATACTAAACTATCTAATGTTGTAATATTCCAATATTTCCCCCCTTATTACATCAATTGAACAAAGGATGAAACATTGCAAGAGTTGAATGTGGTAACCCTTCTAGAAGCTTTGATAGAGCACCTCCACCGATTCTCCTCCTCACCCAAGAAAAATCAAATTGACTTCATTAGCCCCTGACTATCAAACCTACAAAAAATATGTACAACAAGAGAGAACATAAATTATTCCCATTGTCCTTGCAAAATGGGAGAACAACTTTCCCTCGAAATTTCACATCTCCTATGAGTGTGTCAAAATCCATCCTCGAGTGTTGCACAATGAGAGAATAAATGTAATGCCTCTCGTGTTATTGTACACCTATGATACCTTTATGTGCATGTGGTTGTTGTTCAAATATTGCTTATGTTTGATGCATACTCGTGATTACGTTGGTGATTGTTTCATCTATTTGACTTATATGTTTTGCTTGGATGCACATGATACTATTTTATGATGTTAATGATATAATGATTCATGGTGTTTGTCTTTAACTGATTATGCTATACTGTGTGGTTATGCAAATTGTTTAATACTCGCTTCATGATATTTATGATGATGTGCTATTGTTTGAGGTGTGGGTGAGGGGGACGGTGTTGCATCGCTCATCTGTGAGCACCCTGCCACACTGCAATTCTCTCTCACATTGTGTAGTACATTGAATATATATATGTTGTTTCGACACTTGGTTTTATGTAGGTTTACAGGTACTAGGCACCGACTCCACCCGCACTGTTGGGTCAGAGCGTGCCCAACATACCCAATGGATATGATGTGGTTTAAGGATTTGGCAAGAAAGTATCCCCGTCCATGTCTATTGTCCCATCGTTGTTTGATGATGTCATCCGTCAGTTCCCACTCTGTTTGGTATCATCTTGTTTTACGTCGTTTCTTTTTTTTGGTGGAAATTTTAATGTGTTAATCATTTGATTTAGATGGTATCGTTACTGTTAATTAGTTAAATTAATACAATTATGGTTAGTATTATGATTGAAATTAAACATTAAACGTAATTATTAATGTGTGTTGTGAAGATTTAATTAAATGCTAAATTAGTTTGAAAATTTAAAATTATGTTTTTAAAATTAAAAGAATAATATCTTAATTGGAGCTTTATGAATTTTCAATTGGCAATTAAATAATAATGTTTATTTAATTAAATAATAATGTTTACTTAGTTAAATAATAATGTTTAGTTAGTTAAATAATATTGTTTATTTAATTAAATAATATTGTTTATTTAATTAAATAATATTGTCCATTTAATTAAATAATACTATTTATTTATTTGTTATTACTTGGATTTATTCAAAAATAAATAATCCTGTTAATAACTGTATTTGGTAAATTTTTATACTAAAAGAGTTCTTGGTTAAATTAATAATGGGATAATATGTTTACCCCATAAAATATTAAATGGTGGAAGGGTTGTGTTTAATATAATATAATTTAATATAATGGTATCCAAACAAGAGCTGCAGAGCAGCGAAGTTCCTGCCAGAAAGTTTTAGAATAGTTTTGTTTTATTTGTTGAGTTTATTGTGTTTTAGGAACAATTGGTCAATCGCCTAAATTTAGGAATTTGATCATTGATAGAGTTAATTTTGTCTTCCATTAGAAAATGACTCTTATAACAAAAGAATTTTGCTCACTTCA
The DNA here is from genome assembly GCA_007258455.2 of Sequoia sempervirens. Taxonomy (NCBI): domain Eukaryota; kingdom Viridiplantae; phylum Streptophyta; class Pinopsida; order Cupressales; family Cupressaceae; genus Sequoia; species Sequoia sempervirens. The sequence continues at coordinate 28,885 of VDFB02006804.1, read as the reverse complement.
AAATTCTCATGCTCTGGTTGTGCTTTTAAGCATGAGGAAAGCACAATTTACATGTTGCCAACATTATGTAAATATTTATGAGTTCAAAGATTTTCTTAACCATTTAGCATATATGATAAAACATCCTCTTTCAAAAAGTGAAGATCTTTAGAACTTTCATTGTACGTAGAGTCATGTATAACCAACTTGCTTAAATGTTACAGTTTTCTGCACAAATGAAAATGAAAGCATATAGTTCCAAGTCCTCTTATAGGTTCCTAATGTCTCCAAAAAATGCCTTACAATAGAAAATGATCTTTTTATTCCATTCATTAATTTAGATAACTCGTTTATAATCCTAATAAAACTTATAATGTGAAGTCTATTTCAAAAGGCCTAAATCAAACATCAAAAATATCAATTGAACTCGAATGCCTATTTTGATGATTGTAGAGTAGTGGAAAAAATCATTGCAATAGTTATTGGACCAAGACCACATGGTAGACGATTAATTGTTGAAGCTATTCTTGAAGCCTCTTCATAGGAAACATGACTGACTAATTTTGGTATTCTCTTTTAGCACTAGGGTCATGCAAAAGTGGAAGCAATAGTTTTAATTTGCTATATATTAACCATATTTTACTTACAAACTTCTTTTGAAAAAGGAAGTTAGAAGGTGTCATACCTCTACTACATTTACGCCAAGATTAACTAGTATTACACTAGGTTTTAGCTAATGACCACAAACCAAATTTGGTACACCTGCTGCAACAACAAGAATATCTACTTCATGAGTAAAATCTACATAGAAAATTCTTTTTGTTTTGAGTAGCTATCCAGTCTACATAATTTTTTTTGGAAACATGGTTTAAAACTTTAAATTAATACTTAAATAAAGATAGTCTACTATGTCTCAAATTTTAGAGCTATTCAATAGAATATGGCCCATATTCTAACATGTCAAACTTTTTTAAGAAGAGATAATGTAGTTCACCCTTAATCAATGTGTATTTATTTATAGACTAAACATCTATACTTATAAATTTATAGATATGTATTTTGCCAAATAAATTTTGTCATTATACCAAGCAATCTAAAAATCAACTAAGCATTGTTCATTTATCAATATTTGTTGACCATTTTGAAGTTGAGATAACTTATAAGGATTTGGGTGTGTTATCCTTTTCAAACCCAAATCTTCTACCGTCTCATTGGACATTATTGTAACACAATTTAACTACTTGTGAAAATTTTTTCATCCCAAGTTTTTGCAAGCAAAACTCAACAAGTTTTTGATGAGCACAAATATGAATGGATTCCCTCTATCAATATTTATCTCTGCCTCTTTCTAATTAATGTTGATTGATATTTTCTTTCAAGTATTAATCAAACCTCATAGAATATACATGAATTACAAGCAAGAAACCACTAAAGGTTAGCATGGGAAAGCAAGGCATCCTAGCTGGTCAATGGATTGTTGTTCAAGATGGGGCCCAATCAAGTATTAAAGTGTGTGGCGCGGTAAGAGATTGGGAATGTACTTCAACAGGCACATGAGAATCTTATTGGAGGCCATTGGAACTTCAAGTTCATGTCACAACATGCAATGTACTCTTGGAAAGTCTATGATGGCCTTGATGCCAAAGAATAGGTAACAAAATATTGAATTGGAAAACCATTAAAACAAGACTTTATGCCCCTTTGGTCATCCCAACCACAATAAATATTTGAAATATGAGGATTGAACTTCATTTTCCCATTAAATTTTAGCCAGACACATCAGTGTAAATACATTGTCTTCGCCACTAAAGTATGTGATGAAGTGAGCTCAAGAAAGGGCCATGTAAAACAATAGAAAGGCCAAGTAGAGGCCACAAACAAAGTCCTCATTTTATTTATAACGTGTTCCAGATTCTCTTGGTTTGGTTAAAGATTCTACGATCCCTGTTGTTCTTAATTCCATCCCACTTCCCATCCCCATTCCCCCTAGTGTCTTGGATACCAAGACCAAACACTTGTCTATGAGAATACTATTACCATCACTCAGTTCAATCAAGCTTGGGTGAGAGAAGTTTTAATGAAAAATGGATGAATATCAAGGATCTTATTCAGAGCAACTTAAACTAGATGTTGAGGACTTCTCTATCTTGAAAGATCATAGTACTAATTTTATGTTCAAACCTCATACTTTCTTTCCTGGGATTTCCTCTACTTCCCCCCAAATGATGGTCATGCTATCAATATGGCCTCTTCGGGTTATAATTTTCTAAAGAAATATAAGGATGAGATTAAAGAAATTGTCTGTAAATAACAAAAGCAGGTTAGGGTTTTGTCTTCTAAGAATGAGTAATTAGAAAGTTTATCTATAGAATTCCTATTCTCCTGAATATTTTCCTAAGTTTGATGACTTCAAACTGGATGTTGATAGTCAGCAAAAACCTTATGACCTTGTGTCTATGACATATGTAACTGGGGTCATCATGCAATAGAAAGTCTGCACAACCTCAACCTACATTTGGTTAATTATCCTTTTATGTAAGATAAGGTTTGTGATGAAGGTCCATGGTTAAGGGATGATGTTGCAGAGAAGCCTATGATGGAATTTAGGATGCAATGTGGCATTGGATTCATTCCAACTTGACAAATAGGCTTGGAACCTTGTGATTTTTATATGTTCTTGTAGTGTGATTAATCTTGCAAGGGGGTGCACCCATTATGACCAACATTTAAATATGGAATCCTTAGACAGTTTTATAGTAGGAGTTTTGTTTTAAATAGTAGGTTTATACTGACTATTGAAGGCATCTTCAATTTTTATATTTTGGTATACATTAATGACAGTCAATAGACAAGTAGTGTCCCAAATCAAGCTATTGGGTTTGGCTGAAAAACTAGATTTATGTTCCTCCAATTTATTGGAAGGATGATAAATTGATACTCTAACCTTATATTTAACCAAACTATTAAAGAAAGTTGAAACTAAGTTTAAAGTTTCAATAAATAGCATTTATGAGAGACAAATCATGCAATGAGACTATAAATCAATTTATCTTAGCGGCAGATGAATGAGGGTAGAATCAAGCTAGCTCCATATTTTCAAACTCTCCTTATTTATTTTTCTTATATCAACAAAAACCAAACTTAAGCAAAAATTCCAAGAGGTAAAAACAAATAAAAGTAGAGATCCATGTAATAATGACTAATGTTGTTATTTACAATATTCAATCTATTGTGTCTGTAATGAACTTACATAATATGAAGTGCAATCTATAATTCTAACCATTAAACTAGTTAACCCTATTTCTAAACCTAATCATAATTATAATGATTTTAAAATTATAATTATTAATAATAATTAGGGCTCTAGAATTATAATTTAATTAATTTATAAAACTAATGTTGTAATTAATTATTTGATTATAAAAATTCTCACGACTAATTATTTAATTAAACATTTAAAATAATTATTAAATAAGATATGGTTATAATATAATTGATTAAAACATCTATAGTTATTTTTATAATTATTTTAAATTTTAAAATAATAATTAATAAATTAGAATTATATTTATATATTCTAATCCTAAAGTTAAATAATTATATAATTTTAATTCTAATTCTAAGTTACTAAAATATTTAATTGTATTTTAGTGAACTATAACCCTAATCATAATTTAATTAAAAAATAATATTATTATAATTGTAAATTAATCTATATACTTATAATTATAATAAACTTAATTCTAAACCTTATTCTTAATTATTAATATTTTCAAATTAGATTCTTTTGATTATATTTATGTAATATTAATTATAACACTCACCTTATAAAAAAAAATTAGCATTATTATTTCACATCCTTGCAATTATATGGAAATCGGCTTAACTAAAATACTTAAGGTATATCATAAATTTTATCTATATGAAAATTTGCTAATACATTTTGCAAATTTATGTATCAATACATTATGCAAATTTATGTATTAATACATTATGCAAATTTATTTATTAATACTGTCATTTTTACATTTCAACTATCGAACTCCAAAGAGAGCATTTGAAATAAAATTAAAAATGCAAAGTACTTGTTTCTAGTTATATAGAAAATTTAAAATTGAATGATTTATTTAGACAGATTTTAGTTAAAATTTTATTTTATAAAGGAATTTGACATCTATTAACAAAGTAAATAGATTTAGTAAATTTATTTTTTAAATAAAATAAATTAAATTAATTTAGCATCTAATTTAGTATTAGTAAAAAAATACAGTTTAATTTTTAAAATAATTAAATTATTTTAAAAGTAATTATATTAAAACTATATAGAAATTAATTATTTTCATATTTTATTTTTTTAAAGAAAATTAGTTTTTTTCAATTTATCAAATTTCAAGGGCGGGGCCCTAGCTCGGTTGGCTGGTAATTCCTGCGCTCACTGGTCACGAGTTCCAGTCTCCCCCGTCACACCGAGGGCGTGTCGCGCCAGCGGGCCCACGTAAAAAGTTTACCAGGCGCACCTGCAGTTTATAGGGGGTCGTGCTACCCGATAAAAAAAAAAATTATTAAATTTCAAAAGAAATTAGTAGTAATTAATTTTATATTACAAAAATAGATTTCAAGAAATATATTTTAAATTATCAAAGGCAAATGAAAATTAATATTACCAAAAATTAATCTTAAAATATAGTAAATGTATAGATACATTTATTTAACAAAAAAATAATCTTAAATTTTTTTAGCATAGTTGAATTTATTAATATCGAGAACTAGCAAGGTTTGTATTGCAAAAATAATTTGAATAATTAACCTATATAATTTAAATTACATAAAATATTTAAGAAATTAGTATAGGGGAATTTATTAGCATTTAGAGTTGGTTAAATTTAGATTGCAAACGTAAATAGGATAGTTAAGTTAAAAGTAAAACTATAGGGGAATTTATTAGCATTTAGAGTTAGTTAAATTTAGATTGCAAATGTAAATAGAATAGTTAAGTTAAAAGTAATTGCCATTAAATAAATAATTAAGTTAAAATAAAAGTATAGGGGAATTTATCAATATTTAGAGTTAGTTAAATTTAGATTGCAAACATAAATAGAATAGTTAAGTTAAAAGTAATCGCAACTCTGATAATGGAGTCGAGAAAATCGCCCTTATCGCTCAAAAGTTTTGAGCCAATAAAATTGAAGAAAAATAATTTTTGGAATTTGAAAAGTTAAAAATTGTGCATTTAACTTTTAAAAAATTAAAATATAATGTATTAAAATTAAATTATAATGTATAGGAAAGAAATTAATAGAATTTGATTGGCTGCAAGCAAAACAATTAATCACTAGTTAAGTTCAAGGGGTCGCCCATAGTTCCATGGCAGGAACTAATAATGGTTTTCAACTTGGAAGGAGGAGCGAGAGTAGCTTGGAAATCTTCTTTACACCTGTCATTTACATGTGTTTGAAGAGGTACATTTGTTTGAAGAGGGTAAAAGCCTTTGATTTTTCCGACGACGGGTATTTTTAAGAGGCAGGGGGAAGGAACTCAAAAAGGAGCACAAAAATCACTACGGGAAGGGGGAAGTGGTGGTTTTTGAGAAAGGACGAATTACGAATGAGTTGGAGAAAACACGGGAAGGGTGAAGGTAAGTTCAATTTATTTTTATGTTTCGTATGTTATTTTCTGAGAGTTATGGGTAAAGAACCAGCATTAAAGATTAAATACATATTTACTATTTGTTTTAATAATAATAATAATAACACATAGCAATAGGCATCGCAAATTAAATCCCATGCATAGCTAATGCACAGAGGTATAAATACAGTAATTTCTTTTGGAAGACTGTAACGCTGTATCACATGTATATAGAGATTTTTGGAAAAATTTAAATATTTTGAAGTATTGAATTTGTAAATATATTTAGTGTATGATGTTTTTCTTCCCTACCTTTCTGTAGCACTTATTATTTGGTGCATGAACTGAATCCCACCCAGTCAGCCATTGCTACTTCTGTTTAGCACCCTCAAAACAAAAATAAAACTTATGCACAACTTCTCCCTTGAAATCATTTATAGCTTCTTTTACTTTCAGCATTCATTATGTGTCACCAAATTTGTATTTTATGCAACTGTTACTCTTGTTTTCAGTCAATCCTAAATAGGTTTTTAGCATAAAGATTTTGCATAAGAATCGTTAGATGATATTTACCCTCCACTTCTTTTACCTCTCCTTAAAATTAGCATGATTGGTATGGCATACTTAGTCCATGCGTACATCCCATTTAGATACGTGGGAAATGAAGCTTTAAGTTAAAATAGTACATGTTAATTCTAATAAAGAAAATGAGGTTAGATGATACTATACCTTTAAGATTGTTTTTCTCTTTTTAAAATACTCCTTTTAATTGAATAGTTGTAGGTTTAAATATTTTTGTGAAGATATCTCTTTTATTTATAATATTTAAATTGAAAGGTAAATTATTAAGTATATTTTACAAAAGATAAGTAATCTAATTATGGGGTAAATTTTATGTTGACAAGTAATTAAAATTTGAGTTAGACTAACAACAATTATTTACTCAAGGAGATTAGTATATTTGTAGGGTAATTCATAGTTATATATGTTAAGGGCATTGGGGATTTTGGTCAATTAACATCAAATAATAAAATCTAACTTAATTTAGTAGTTTTAAAGAGTTAATTGTTCTTTTTCTGTGAGAGTTATGCATTATCATGCAATGGTAATTTATCTTTGTAGTATATTTAAAATTAGATTTATTTAAAACTTGTTTTATTAGATATGGGTAATTTCATTACCCTCTTACTGGAATGGTAATTTATCTTTATAGTATAATTAAAATTTGATTTATTTAAAATTAGATTTATTTAAAACTTGTTTTATTAGATATGGGTAATTTCATTACCTTGTAAGTTACTGTAATGGTAATTTATCTTTGTAGTATATTTAAAATTTGATTTATTTAAAATTAAATTTATTTAAAACTTGTTTTTATTAGATATGGGTAATTTCATTACCCTGGAAGTTACTTACTGTAATGATAATTTATCTTTGTAGTATATTTAGAATTAAATTTATTTAAAACTTGTTTTATTAGATATGGGTAATTTCATTACTCTGTAATGGTAATTTATCTTTGTAGTATATTTAAAATTTGATTTATTTAAAATTAGATTTGTTTAAAACTTGTTTTTATTAGATATGGGTAATTTCATTACCCTGTAAGTTACTTACTGTAATGGTAATTTATCTTTGTAGTATATTTAAAATTTGATTTATTTAAAATTAGAATTATTTAAAACTTGTTTTATTAAATATGGGTAATTTCATTATCTAGTAAGTTATTGTAATAGTAATTTATTTATTTAAGTATATTTAAAACTAGACTTGTTTCAAGTGCATTTAAAATTAGATTTAATTACAAGCTTATTTAAAATTAAATTAATTTTCAAACATCTTTACTTTTAGATTTGTGACTCTGCATAAACTGTATATGGTAGATTTTAAATTAAAATTTATTTATTTTGAAGTCAACAAAGGTAAATGTCATACTTTTAATTAAATTTAATTTGTAGTAAAAATCACGTTACATTTGAATTAAATATATTAGTTTTAAAATAACAGATATATATCTAGGTTAAGTTTTAATCAATTTGAAGTAAACAAAAGTATAGGCTATGAACTTTAAATCAAAAGAAAATTGATATTTTGAATACTATAGGTTTTCCCAAGTGCTTATCTATTTAAAATATATTATAAAGGAAATGCTTTTAACTATAGTGGATTATTTAATTATTTATTACATTATCTTTAATAAGTTTGGATTATGTTCACGTTCAAATAAATGGGTATGTATAGTCCTTTTGAACATGTTTGGATATTTATTTTGGTTATACTTTGAGTGCTCGTTGGAATTGATTCCTTATGCATACTAGTGGTTCCATGTTGATCATACCTTCCTTTTTGCTTTATTTTGCTTTTGAGGTAATCTTTATGTATAGACATGTTTTGGATAAGTTGGGAACCCATAAATGCTTAAGCCACTCCCATTTGATAAGTTATGGGTGGAAGGTTGTTAGGCTTCCAGAGGCAATGGGAAACCTATTTTGTGTGGAATTTTCCCATGATTAGACTTTTGTGTTCCATTTATCGTATTTCTATTTTGAGTTCGTGGTTGTACCATGTTCCATGATTTTCCTTGCCTTTGGTTATGATTATGAGCGAGATGGTTCATGCCTCGCACGTGTATACATTTTGTGGCTTTATGCTTAGTACACCCTTGTTGTTGTGTAGTTTCAGAACTATTTGGAAGGGTTTCCTAAACAAGTGTTGTACTTGTTTGATGTTGTTTTATGTCAGTGTTGAGTTAGCCCTTTTTGCTTGACCTTGTTTGGATGCGGATCCTTTCTTGTCATCTCCTAGCATGGGGGGTGGACCTTCGGGTCCACATGGTCGGGTGGAACGTGCTATGCACCCATTGGGTTCCCAAGTTGTGTTCGCGATGCAGAAGCGGATGCGGACTTCCCAGAGCTCCACTTGGTTGAAGACTGGACCTCATTTTATACCTTATTCTTCATTGATGTATGATACAAGTGTATTTGATATACTCTTCTTGTTGATATAAGGGAAGCATTATGTAATGTACTATTGGATTCATGATGTGTTGTATTTGTAGAAATATGCTCCACCATTGTAATATTGATCTATGAGCTGAAATCTCATATATAATGAATATATTTTCCTATCTTTTGTTCATAACTTGGGTTGTATGTCATCTCTATGTAATCTTGGTTTTTATTCGCTTTCATTTTTGGTAAAAGTTTAGGTTTCGTAATGTCAACCAGTGTACCCTAGAGGACATAGAATGATGGATGTATCTTTTCATCACTATTGATCCTAGATGAATGTATCATTATGTTATCTTGTGAATGTATGCTTCTATTGTTAACTTCTGGGCATTATATTTCACGATGTCTTGGTTGGGGACATTTACGTGTAATGCAACCATGTAACCTAATGGGACTAGTTAGGTCTTGTCATGTAACATATATTTGATCATATTTTAATGCTTGTACACACTCACCTTATGTAATGTTTCACCTTCAAATAAATGAATAAATAAATAATTTAGTGTGGTATTTTGTTGTCCTTTGGGGTTCACACGACGGGGCGTTACAATAAATCTCCTCTGATTATTGCACAATGAGAGAATAAATCTCCTGTAAGTGTGTCAATATCCCTCCTTTAGTGTCATGGGAACTAATCGATCCTTTGTTATGCAAAAGAAACTAAACCACACTGAATACATAAAATGCACCCATAAATTTTGTCAACAAATGTCAAGCCCCCTTTGCTCCATGAAGGGACACAATTATGAAATTGGTGCTTCTCGTACAATCTATCATCTTTGAGGAAGAAGCTATCTCGAGATGATAAAATTCCTCCATACTCTAATGCTTCCAACCTCTAATATCTATTTAGTCCTTACTAGCCAAATGAATCTTTACAATCTTCAAAATATTTGTTAAGTATAATGTGGATAGACCTAAGAGCACAAACATTTGATAGCATAATACAATTGAACACTATGGATATTGAAGGTGTTAGATTCAACTAATAATGCATCTATTATAATAAAATTTAAACTAAATCTTTGTATCTCCAAAATTAAAGCACATGGGCCTTCAACTTTCAACTCTTTTTTATAGCGTTACTTGCTTAAACAAGAAAAAGATAAGAGGTTTCTCTTAAATCACCAAACCTTATATGTCACTTCTTATAATTAAAATAACACTAAAATTTTTAACCTATCCCCTCTAAAAAATAGAGCCAAATAAATTTAATCTCCATGATCAACCAACTCACCTTTTAATTCAACACTCAAATAATGTGATTCTACTATTAATTCTAAAACCATCATATATCAAACTATTTGATAAACACTAAATAAAAACTCATTGTAAACATACCTATTTTCTCCTTCAAACTCCTAGTCGGGAGCCTTTGTATTCAAATATTTATGTATATTTTCAAGGAACTTGAAGCTTACGAAAAAGGAAAAACTCAACATTTTTGTATTCTAGGCTCAAATTTGAAGACTCACACATTGCTTGAAGGCCACAAGAAGATGAAGTAAGTTTTTTCAGCACAAATAACTATCAATTCAATAGGAACTAACTTGAATTACTTGTCCTTTGCTCCACAACCTAAAAACCCTAATTCATCATGTTTTCATTACAATTCTAATAGGTTAGCACAACAAAACATTATAGTCCAAATGTGTTATTATTAGAAAAAATAACTTTTCTATATACCTGCCTGTAATGGATAAAGGACCTAAGGGAAAGATATTTGCAGCATGGGTGCCTTTCCTCAGTCTATTGCATTGAGATATGAAGGAACATGAGGTACTATTGGAGCCTATAATACCTTAGGAGGACTATCGGGTCATCCCAATTGAGTATGTTTTTCCTTAGCCATTAGAGGGGTAGGCATAGGGATAGAAAGATGTTACAAGTGTTGGGTGACTAAAAGGGAAGCAACTATGGGTAAAGAAGAAGAAGGTGTTGAAGAAGAGGACTCTGAATGACTCACTTTGAATTTTGAATAGGATTTAAATAAATGATCTCCATGAGGTTGCAAGTGTCTAAGATGTGAAGGACAAAAGTGGTAAACATAGAAGCCTCCACGAAAGATGAGTGGTTTGTATCTAGTGTGTTGGATAGTGTACATGTTGCACCTTTATGTGGAAACTTTAGATATTTTTGAACTACTAAAGTGACTGCTTTGATAGAAGTTATCCATGGAATGCCTAACTTTACATAGAGTAAGTCTTATTCAAGAATGATAGAGAATATGGTTTCCATGCACTTGGGTCCAACCTAAACCAAAAAAGTGATGTAACCCATAGTTGGAAGAGACAATCCATCATGTGTTCTTATGCATACTTGTGAATCATCATACTTGTCTTGATGAATTTGGTTGATAAAGAGAATCTCCTATATTATAACATTTAACTCATTAGCATAGTCAATGAGAACTCCATTAATGGTTCTCTCGTTGAACTAAGTAGGTATGCATAGAGGACCATTCTCTATGTCAATAGGAATGTCATTTGAAGGAAAGGATATGGTTAGGATAGGAATGTCACATGCCCAAGATGATTGGGGACGAGCATCCACCATATTAACCATATTACTAAATATAATAGTAGGCTTAGCATCAAAAGGAGAAGGATCGAGTCTGATGAAAATAATAGAATGGGTGGGGGAATGTGGACAATGATTTTGGATTACCCAAATGCTTTAAGCTCCTTCTAGGGTTTTTCACCTAAAAGGAGAAAGAATTGGGTCCAACGTGCAAATGTCAACACTCAAGATTAATGTAAATGTGATGTAATGTATCTAATTATGATATACTAATGCATTGATTTGAAAAGAAAATGATTTAATGATGCAAAACCTAAGAAATACAAAGTGCTGGAAAACACACTGTGATATGCAAAAACACCTAAAAAATGCAAGTAAATAATAAAATAACTGAATAAAACTGGAGAGGTGCACCTAGAATCTGAAATTTGATGCGGAGAGATTCTGGAATCCTACAGAATTGACTGAAAATGTTGACTGGGACACTTACACCAAGCTAGGCGACTTCGTCCAATTTTAGGGAAAACTTGCTAGAATAGGAATTTGCCAAATGGGTATCCAGAAATGCAGAAACCACTTTTTAGGCCTGGTAGTGGGACTAATTCACCATTGGTGGTGACTTAGTCCACCTGCAGATTTCAGGAATTTCAGGACAGGGCGATGTAGCTTCAGGTATGCACTTGCTTTTCTGATAGGTGTCCAATCTTGATTCTGTAGAAAATGGGATAAAAAGAGTCTCTAAGCTTCAATTAGTTCTTTGTTGACTTGAATGACTTTAATGACTTGTTGACCAATTTTCAACACCTATTTCTTTGACAAATCTTCCTACAAAGTTTGCAAACACACATGCAAAGAGGGAAAAATGGTTAAGGGTTAGAATATAGGGGTTTGCCTTGGTCAAACCCCACTTTGGTAATAAAACCCTATAAAATGAAATGAAATGAGAAGATAATGATAAATAAACAACATGCAATGTCATAAACTTACCAAACCCTTGATGTAGAAATCTGAAGATATGCAATGAAGTGCTCCAATGGATGACTTGATTATGCTTAGATTGCTTGAATGCTTGAAAGATTGAATGCTTAATGAGTTATGAGAGTTCAAGAGATTAGGAGATTGTAGGACATGAAAAATGAGGATAAAAACCATTATTTATACTTGATCGTACTAAATTTCCCGAAAATAACACATCACAAGCTGACCTCAAGGGCTAGAGAACAAAATCTAGCTAGAAATTTGAAATTATTTTGATTTTTGTGCCAAAAACTAAGTCGCCCCTATTGGCGACTTAGTCCCACTTAAGCAATTTAAGTGGGTGTCGGGAATTAAAGGGCATTAAATGTTATATAACGGAAATATCCTCAAAAACACACTTAAGAACGGTTGGAAAGTGCATTAATAAGGGACACTTAAACATGAGAAAGGGTTGAATTAGTGATGACAAGTCTAGAAAAGTGTGAGAGTTTGTTACAACTCTTTACAACACTTTGAAATAAGTCTTGGTAAGTGATAAAAAGGAGTTATTTAAGTGAATTATGATGAAAGGGTCCTAGAAAAGTGTGAAAGTGGGTTACAACACTTCACAACACCTTTACAAGACATCCTAGAAGTCTTAATGATTCATAAGGGTCCAAGATCTAATGTGAACGTATTGACCACATTACAACATTAAATCTAGGAAAAATCAAGCCAAAGTCCATAAGAGAGACTTTAGTGAGCATAAAAATGTCAACTATACATTTTTTGGTGACACATGGAAAAGATTAGTATAGATTTTATAGTTTTGGTTTACTTTGCAACAAACTCATTTGACTTATCTAGTCGACTGAGAAGATGGATAGAACTTGAATCAATGTGGTCTTGCACTAAGTGTTGAGGATGCATACATCTCTCAATATCTTGTCCAAGTAATATATGGAACTAACATAATGCCTTCCAATCATATTAAGCTAGAAGGGGTTCATTATTTGGAAGAGTTTTGATAGAAGGAAGCTAAATTAAAAAATAGTAGTTTTTTTCATAATTTTGTTTAAATATTTAGACAGCTTAGTAAACTATCTATGCTTTTGAGACACTACAACAAGCACATCAAAAGTTTAAAAATTATTGGTAACATTTGATTTTTGTTGGATATTTTTTTATTTTTCTTGTATTTTTTTGAATAAAATGCACTGCCTTTGGGTATAAGTGGGATTCATAGAGTCCCCATACTAACTTATAGACTATTGATAGTCTCCCAAGGCTGTGTAGAGATGTGAAAATGAGTTGTAATTTATTAATATAATTTTAGCACATAGTATTGACTATAGATTTTTAATGAAGATGAATTGTACATCAAAGTCTATCAATGCATATGATATTCAACAAAAGAGAGGTTGATATCAAAAAATAAAATCAATTACCTTTTTTCTTGATCCCTGCTTGCAATGGATGAGATTTGTAAATGTGACCTACAATCAAATGTCTTCTTAGAAGTGTTGGAGGAAATTATTTACTAATTGTTCAAAAATATTTAAATAGAATTTTCAAGAAGTGAGGAAGACCAATCCAATGTAGTTTCTTTCAACAACCATGGGAACTTTTTTCTAACAAAGAATCTTGAAAGAAAAAATTGTTGCAAAGAGTAGTGAAAGTAGAGACATGAGTTTAAGGGTCCCCTTTTCCATTGTATTTTTAAACCTTGGTACTTCAAATCTTGTTGGTAAGGGAGTGGTGATAATTCTAAAATATAGAGAGTTTCATATATAATATGGATAAATATGAGGTTGCATAGATTTGGTAGTGATAGAGGTGAGTTAGATTTGCAATTGGCCGATATTTTGCAAAATCTAGTTAATGATAAGGTTTGTGGTATGTGTGTAAGTGGTAAAATTTTGTAGATAAAATAAGTTTAAACTAGTGGACACAAGGGTTAGAGAAATTTCAAGATTCCTTTCATGAAATTATAAGGAGAATCCAATTGAAGGAGGTGGATAAACTGTGACTATGGGTGTTGTCACATGTGTATGTTGGGAACTGACATAGAAATTTATACACTAGTAATGTTTGAATAAGAATTTGTTACATTTATGAAAAAATGAAGTTTAGGATGGGACATTATCCTAGACAATGTGCACTAATCCTCTAAGAAATTCTAAAGATTGAGTTTTAATTGCTAACATGTTTTGAATAACATTGGGGATAAGCACCACTTTAGCGAGGGTGTCATTGGCTAAGAATTGATGTAGTACCCCTCCATTTTGCTTATATTTTCTGACAGTATGTTTTCACTTTGATAGACCCTGATACTTTGTTTTGATGTATTTGATCGCTGACAGTAGAGCGGTTGTGGATTTATTTTATGATGTGATGATACACTATTTGGTGGTGATTATTTCTGACGTGCTTTATGTTAGTATAGATGTTTACTTGAGATGTTATTGCTATATATGTTCATGGTAGATTAACTGATATCTATTTTTTTCAGTTCGATGTGATATTGTATTGGTGGGGAGAACGGAGTTGCATCACTCGCTTGCGAGTGTCCTGTGATTTCCGCAATTTTCTCTTCACAGTGTGTTTGAATCATGGATTATATATATGTATGTTATATGTCTGATTGCAGGATTATAGGTACATGACACCTACTCCACCTGGTTTCACAGGTCTGAGCGTGTCCAGACTCAACGATAATGTTGATTGTGAGATAGTAACGAGGTTTTTCCTAGTCTAGCCTCAAACCTAGTCAAAGTATGTCGTCAGTTTAGGTCTGGTATGTTTGGTTGTCACATCTAAGTTTACCTTGTTATTTGTTATGAAAGGTTTATTTTGTGTATTTAATGTTAGATTAATGTTCTTTATAATTTAATGTTTATTTAAATTAATTTTAAATATTGTAGATAAAAGCTTCGTATTTTATTTAATTAATTAAATTAGTTTATTGGTAAAATAATTTAATCATTGCGATTAAAGTTATTTTATTAAATTAATTAATTAATTGGTTAAATTTCCTATTATTGAGTGAATAGATTAAATATTCTTTAAATGCTTTTGTGTGAAATGGAATTTTAAATATGTATTAAAATAAAAATGAAATTAATTTTGAATTCTTAAATTCAATAAAATAAAATAAATTCTTGATAATTGTTAGAAGAAAATATTTGTGAGTTTGTTAGAAGATATTTTCTTGATTTGCCATGTGTGTTAGTTGAATTAAATGAAAATTCTTGTTGAGGATTTTCTCAGAGAGAATATTGCCAGAATTGGGAAAGGCAAGAAAGGACTTCACGGAAAAGAAAGGAACAGAGAATTGCTCGAAAAATTGTGATTCTTATTTTTGGGTTTTGATTTTAAAATTTTGGAAGAAGATCTAGGATTATTTCTGGTTCAGTAATTTGCATTCTTTTGGAAAGTGGAGATTTGAAAAGGGCTTTGGAGTTGCACGTAGCAAGCAAAGCTTTTCTTCAACTTTCAATTCTTCAAGCTACAAGAATACAGGTTCTTTGCTATTTATTTAGTTTATTGTGTATTGAAAAGCTTGCCTGTATAAAGATTTATTTTTGTAGAAGTTTTGTTAAATTTGCAAAATAGAAAGATTGCCTGAATTAATAATTTTGATTGAAGCTTCTGTTCTTCTTGGTAAATTTTTGTTGAAATATTTTGCAGAAAATTTGTTACCTCTCTGTGTTAAATTTCTAAATAAGATTTTATAATAAAATCAAAGAACAACACAGAAGGTTATTGTTAAACAATAGAATGTTTTCAAGAGGAAACAAAAGAAAATCTCTATAGATTTGTAAATGAAACTCATTGATTAATTAGAGGAAACAGAAACCTCTGTGATTACTGTAGAAAAGAATTTGAGAATTTAGTTTTGAGTGAAATTTTTATTTTGTTACGGAAATTGAAAACCTCTATGTTATTTGATTAAAACTTTCCTTATAAAATTCTTTATTAAATTTTGCTCTTCCTAAGCAATCTTTTTGATTTATTGTTTATATATGTGTGTGTGTGTGTGTGTGTGTGCGTGTGTGTGCGTGTGTGCGTGTGCATAGTTATATAAATTATGCATTTGAAATCATAGAAAATACTCAAATAAATTTTATTAAAAACCAATTTTCTAGACAAATCGCCGTACAGGCGAAATTGGGCATGAAATTAAAAAAACAGAATAAAATTCGTGTGATGAAATACAGGGAAAACGCGGATTTTATTCTTTGGTTTTACTTTGCATAAAATATAATTTTTGATGAGTATTTGTGAGGGGGGCGCAGGGGCTACCCCCACAGCCGCCCATGAAGGGCAATGGTTGTGGAGGCAGTCGGCACTACCCACATAGGCAACGCTCAGGCTGCCAACACAGTCGCAACCCAAAAGGGCCAACTATGAATACAACCATCAAACCCTCAACGCATTCTATCCTAAAGTTTTAAATTTCAATTTTTTTATTTCATACGAATTTAATTTGTACGAATTTTGTTATAAATGAATTTTAATTTAAGTACGGATAATATATATATATTTGTTGGAAAATTTTATATTGAAAATTGTATTTATACATTCTAAATGTATATTCTTTTAATAGAAGAATGAAATGAATTGTGTTTAAAATAAAATGTTTTGTAGAGAAAGATGATTGTTATTTAATTATTATTGGGAAATTGTAGTAAACAATTAGATTTTAATACATTATTTGTTTGAAAATGAAATTGTATTAAGATAGTATGTTTGGGTTCAGGTAGAATCATTATTAACTTGAGATGACAATTGGATTTAGGAAATCCTAGTGATAGATAATAATTGTTTGAATTGCATTTAAAGTTGTGTTTTCTTCAGTTCATGATTGTTTGGACAAATTGAGCATTAATTGTGAATATAAGTCTTCCAGATGTAATTTCTTGAAAGGGAGTTGTTTTTTATGATGGTTTCATATTTCAAATAAACTAGGGTAGTGCACATGGTTCTATTCAGTTTTAGACACGTGGTTCTATGAACAGGTTGTGATGTCTGTTGTTATATGGTTGGTATTTGATGATTTGTTTATGTGCACCTTGTCTACCCTTAGTTAGTGGAATTAGTATCCTTATGTTGTCATTAGGGGAGTGGCTCTTTATGAGGGCTAGCACACAAAGTGGTGCCAGGGTAACTCATATAGAGTTAGTTAATCAATGAAAACTAAATCAACACATTGGTAGTCTAAAATATTTAACTGGATTAATTATGCCTCACTCATGGACTCAAGGGCTAGTTCAGACTTGGGGATGAGTCGAGAAGGCCTGGAATGGAAAAATTGATATCTAGTCATTATGAAAGATATTTGATTCCGCAACAGATTGCATGTGGGGCTGGGTTTCGTAAGAGGTTACCAAGGTAACCCAAGATGGGGGTCAGAACCTAGAAAGAAACACCTAGGTAACCTATCCAACATTGTGATGACACTCCACCTATAATAACAATATCTTTATGAACTTAGTGTATTTGATCCTTTAGTTCTGGAAACAATGTAACCATTAAGTTAAGTTTGCATTTGTATAGTTTTGTCCATGGTTTTTGCTTGAGTCTAAGGTTTGTAGGTTATGTCTAGGGAACCTTTTTACTATCTCCTAGCATGGGGGGTGGGCCTATGGGTACCACTTGGTTGGGTGGAACATGCACCTTACACCGTTGGGTCCCTAGTTCTTGATCATGGCGACGAGTACTTCTTGGATGGAGAGATCGTATGTGAAAATGTACTTTCTTATTTGTATCAAGTGAAAACCTTATTCTAGTATCACTTCTCAATTGCAATTAGGGAGAACTTTTGTAATATGTAATTGTACACTTTTGTATAACCTACCTCATTTGGAAATGAGTATTGTAAATGTTATTATAAATGCAATGTAAGAAAGAATCATATTTGTTCTTTATATCTTTAATGATGTAATTTAATTGTTAATGAATGTATGCTCTTAAGTTTATGAGAATTAAATACATGCTGTGTTTAGATACTTATGTTAATTATGGGACTTACATGTAGTGTGTCGTCGCGTATCTTAGGGAATGTTTGCATTAATGAAGTTTATGTTTACACTTTTAAAAAAAAAATTATTACACTTTCATAGTCAATGCAGCATTCTTTAGGTTACGAGACATGCCATTACAACCGATGGAATTGATTTAAATGTTGGTCTCTTTTGTGCATTCAATACTAGAGGTTGAAGAGTAGCCTCATGATCAAAACATGTACCAATATGAGGAGAATTGTCAAATGGGGAAGCACGATCTACTGTTATAGGAGGTGAGGATTGCAACATCCTAGTAATAAATTGTTCATGTGTAAAATTTGGTGGTGTGAGTTGGTGTGAGTATGTTATGTTGCAAGTCTGAAGGCTTCTCCAAACTACATTACTTTAATGGAGATATTGGTTTTTAAAACTCGTAAAATAGTTTACAATGCATAATTTAAAATACCATTCATATAGAGAGGGGAAAATAATTTTCTAGGATTTTCTATTTTTTGGTTTTAGAGACCAAAAAAATTGTGTTAAAGTGGCGATTTCACCAAAATATGGTACATGGAAATTTTACCCTAACAAAAGGTGATTAAGTTCCTTTCAGAGAAAATCCACCTATTATATTAGAATGAATCAACAAATTCACAACTAGAAATGTTTCAATTATCCTTTTTATATATAATTTGTAGTTAAAAAAGAAATTTATAATACAAAATACTCAATTACAAGAAACTAGTGAAAATATCACTTTGTAGGAGAATTACAAATTTATTTCAACATGAATGAAAATTACTAATCTCAAGGAACTTGTAGTATCTTTATGGAAGCCTATACCTCAGACACCAATGTGTTGATTATATGTCCTCATATTGCACTTGTAGACGTCCAATTTGATCACTTTCATATGATCAAACGCGTCTCCTTATTCATCCAGTTGCTCATCCCCTCTGTCAATATTAATTAAACCATTTGTTTAATTAATACCTTGCATATTACATAAGGGTCCTAAAGTATTTAATTTTAATACTTTACCCCTCTTCCTCCTCTAAATTAAATAAATATACCATTTAATTTAGTCATATTCCCCTTTTAGAATTAAAATTCATTTTTTAATTCCTCTTTTCTCTCTCATGGTCACATCCTCCAACTTTTGCAAGTTGGTCTCTAATCCATCTTAATTACTTTATCTTCTTCTAATTAACTAGGGTTAGCATGTGCATACCCTTAATCATCATTAGGGTCACATCCTCCATAATCTCCCACTTGCTTCTAATGAGTCATTAGTTCATCTAACTGAGTACTTGCACAACCTTAATCATTTGGTTAGCCTAACCTAATCCTCCTCCCACTTATGGCATGTGTCCTTAAGTCAACCTTATTAAAGGCTTTCTCCTTTTGGACAAGGCACTCCACTTCCCCATGTGAATTTTTAATTCACCTTTTAATCCCCCAAGGCACCCAAAAGGAATTTTTAATTCCTTCACTTCTTCCCACATGTCCTCTACTTATTCTTTATTCTTTCCCATCTCCCCATGAGAATATTTGAGGAATTTTTAATTCCTCACATGTCCTCTCACCCACATGGGGACAAGGACCTCCTTTATGAGGAGATCTTGTCCAATCCCAAGGTACTTTGTACCCCCTCCATGTCATGTACTTCTCCTTCCACCTCATGTCCACTTCACCTTTTAGGGCTATATCACAAGCCACATGTCAAGATGTGAGGGCTTGTGAGTTCTCAACTCACCTTGGCCCTACATCTTGATCTTTGGTGGCTCAATCTTGGCCATCCATTTCCCCTAAGAATTCTCAAAATTCCTATAAATACCCCCTCTTTTCTCTCATTTTGGGGGAGATCATTTTGCTAGCCAAACTCTTGCAATTTTATTTCTCAATCTATACTTAGCCATTTTCATGTTTTCATCCACTTGCACTCATCCTCACAACATCATTTAGCTTGCATCTTGTGCCATCCAAGGAGCATACACATCAAAGATCGAAGGGCCAACCAAAGGATTGATTCGAAACAAGGTATACGGTTCCATTTGTTGCTTTTATCTTGTGTTGTTTCTAACTTAGGCTAATCTTGAGGTGTAGGTTGTTTTGGTGTTTATTTGCACTCTTTTACTTGTTTCTCATTTTCTAATGCTCACATTCAACCTATCACATTTTTGGCATGCCCGGTGGGACCCACAAATGGGTCTCTTTCACGTTTGCTATTTTTTGCATTTTTGCAGGTCTAGGTTACAGAGTGGCGGACCTGTCCTGACAGAGTGGCAGACCTGTCCTGCAGTGACAGACCTATCCTGATAGAGTGGCGGACCTATCCTGGAGTGGTGGACCTGTCCTTATGCTGTGGCGGACCTGTCCTAATGTAGTGGCGGACCTGTCCTAATGCAGTGGGGGACCTGTCCTAATGCAGTGGCGGACCTGTCTTGAAGTGGCGGACCTGTCCTGACAGAGTGGCGGACCTATCCCTGTAGAGTGGCAGACCTGTCCTCCAGAAGGTAAAATTTCAAGTTTTTGCCGATTGTCTTTTGGTAAATTAGGCACATAGTTTAATTAAAGGGGTCAATAAACCTTGTTTGGCGTGCTTGTGGAAGGCTATTTGATGTATCCAATCCCCTTGCCCCATTTGGCGATCCTGGGTGATGAGAAATCGTAGCTTTCCAAGTCCTTTGAGTCACCCCTTTTTCATTTTCTTAGTGGGACCTGCTTGGGGATTTCATCACCCCAAGGGACGATTCCAACCACGCATACCGGCGGGGTATATAAAGGGGGGAGAGCGAAAGCTATACCTCAATCCAACCATGTTGTAATTGGCGAAGCGTCAAGATAACATGAAGAGTTGGTCCGAGCCTTTAGTATCTCGCTAAGGTTCCCGACTCATGCTTGTAACGGGTTGGTGTTCACGGTTTGGGCCTCACGTACCGGGTGTATATCGAGGACTCCTTAGCAACCATGTGCATCCTAGAGTAGAAGACTTTGTTGACCATACCCATTTCTACTAATCTTAGGGTTGTGTTGTTTGAATTGTCTTTCTTGTGCAAAAACCAATGATTGTCAGTTTGGCCAAGTCTTTTATGATTGCTACATTTTGGGTCCTTTGCCTTACCCATCCTTCGAAACATTAAGCTTAAACTTATCCCGCGGCAGACCTATCCTTATCCTTTGGCGGACCTGTCCTAATGCTATGGCGGACCTGTCCTAATGCAGTGGTGGACCTATCCTTATGCAGTGGCGGACCTGTCCTAATGCAGTGGTGGACCTGTCCTAATGTAGTGGCGGACCTGTCCTTATGCTGTGGTGGACCTGTCCTAATGCTTTGGCAGATCTATCCTAATACCAGCCTATATGATCACTTGGCATCCATTGTCTCTCTGTTTTGAACGTCCATACGACCATTCACCATCCTAAACGAACATCTGAACGTCCATTTCGAGTCTTCATCCCTTCGTTCTAAGATTCATTTATCCAAAATACTCTTTTGCTTGTTTTGAGAGCCATTCATCTACCCTGAGACACTCCCCATCCGTCCTAAATCCGCTTTCATCTCTAATCTCCGTTATTCCATATAAACCCCATTGGAGTTGTCATCTGAGTTGACCTAGGTGTTCATCCCTAATCACAATCATCGTAGCTAGCTTAGGATCGCTATCTGTCTTAAGTCAGTTATCCTTTCCGACCCAATTAATCCGCTTCTATCTCAAGTTGGATTCAGTGTTGTTATCATACATCCACCTTCCAATCAATACCTAGTGTTACTAAGGATCCTTCTTAAACTCTGTTGTGGATCTCGGTCTTCATCATACTTATCATCAAATCAATCCCAATCATCAGACCCCCAGAACATCAAATCTATTCGGATCAAAACCCGAAGTCTAGATTAATCTAGTGTCTATCAATCAATCCAATCCGATTCCATCAAACCAATCCGCATTGGCCTGACTGATCGTCATCAGCTAATCTCCCATCAAATCGAATCAATCTTTCATCATCAAGGTTTTTCTAATATCTTGATCTATCTCATCATCTTGCATGCCCGTTCAGACTCGATCACAGGCAAAGAAAATGGCCGACCAACAAGCCCTGAATGCCCAATCGAACAACCCTCAAAATCCCACCAACATAATCAACATCTCATCAGATCCTAACTATGGTGCTAATATCCCTTACGATCCCCACAACGACACCTCATCACAATCCAATGTGGATGGTCAAAACATGTCACCACCTGGGGAGGAAAACCTGGCTGATCAACCTGAGCTCACATTCAAGGAACACTTCAGCAACCCTGTTAATGCACAAATGATAGAATTCCTTCTCAAAAGACATGGTGACAAGATCTTGGCTCACTTAATTGACAAAGGTGTCAAGCTGCCATCAGGTGTTGACTTATCCAACTATGGCACCTCCACATCTAATGTACCCCAAGGTTCACATGACATCCCCAGTAGCTCATATGTCCCCAACGTTCCTTCCGTAGAAGGATGGCATCAACCTAAATTCGGCAACGCTGTCCTGTATCCCACTAGCAATCCCCCACATCCCACCATCTCGGTCACGGGAACACCCCAAACCATTGATCCCAATGATCCTTTTGCCTATGGCATGCCGCAAAAATGTCCCACAACCACAACCATTAATGCTACCGGCACCACTCCCCTCGAACCCACCTCCTGTCAACACTGGGGGCAACCCTTTCGCCGCCTTGCCCCCACCTCCTAGGGATACCAATCCTCCACCATCATCATTCATACCCCAACAACTGCCCCAATCTAACAATCCTCCACCATCGTCATTCATACCCCAACAACCGTCCCAATCCAACATCCCTCCTCCATCGTCATTCATATCCCAACAACCATCCCAATCCAACATCCCTCCTCCATCATCATTTGTATCCCAGCAACCTCTCCAAGTCTATGCTCCCACTAGTGCTCAACAACCTCCCTCGCACAACATCTCAATCGCACCTCTGCCTCAACAACAACCATTGGTCAATCCCCTATTTTCAACACAACCATCACAACATCAACCGCAAGGAAATCAACCTCGACCTTCAGCCCTGACCATATCTCCATTCCTTGCATCCATTTTATGCCCGCAAGTGAAACCACCACATAACATCCCATCTCGCCCACCACAGCCGCCAACTATGCATCAACAACCACCCCATCATTGCAACTATTATAACCAGCAACAATATCAACAACAACCCTCCTATGTGGCATCACAACAGTCATATCAGCACCCCCAATATCCGCAATTTAATCAACAACACCTTCTCCCTACTTCCCAATAGTATGCCACCCATAACTACCTGACCCATCTATATCCCACCTCGCAACAACAACCTCTTTATCAACAAGGTCCCTTGGCGTACCAGCAGGGGATACCACCTCCTAATTATCCATACGCCCATTTCCAAACATCATCTCATAATCCACAATCGTCCTACCATCAATATCCATCCAACACACCGGCCAATGCGGACATACTAGAAATCAAAGCTGCTCTGAAAGATCTCCAGGCAGGGACTGGCAAACAATCGTTCAAGTTTGAAGATATATGCCCATATCTGTATGATCCCTCCATCTCATTGATTCCCTTCCCCAAACATTTTGAAATGCCAAAGTTTGAAAAATATAAGGGGAACAAAGATCCTAAAGCCCACTTATAGGAGTTTTACTCCCAGTGTCAAGAAGTTATCCACAATGACAACTATCTCTTGCGCCTGTTTCCTTGAAGTATGGCAAGCAACGCGCTAGGGTGGTTCATGACCCTCGAAAAGGGATCTATAAAATCTTTTGCAGACTTGTCATAAAAATTTGTATCCTACTTCTCCTTCAATTTGGAGAAAGATATCGATACCTTGGATCTTCTCAAAGAGAAACAACGTGAAGGGGAAACCTTCACTAACTATCTCCAGAGGTGGCGTGCCCTAGCAAGCCGAATGAAAACCCCTTTGAAAGAAAAGGACATGGTCACCCTCTTTGTGGAGAACTCCCATTCCGACATGGCTCATAACTTCTGATTACATTGTGTCACCACTTTTGCAGTGGTAGTAGAGAAGGGACCCATCCTTGAGCGTGCCCTTGTTGCCAAGGGGCACATCAAAATAAATAATCAAGATAAGGAAAGGTCATTCAACGACAACCCACGTTTTTGGAAAAAGAACAAAAATGTAGTAAATGATGGTGTCACTGATACTAAACATGTCCACGTGGCCAACACATCCCAGAAACAACAACAATCCATACCTAATGCCATATCTGTACCGCAAGGGACACCCCGTCCTCCCCAACAGTCCAATCAAAATAACCAAGGGAACACTAAATGCCAGTATGCTCAACTAGGAGAACCCTTGAGTGTTGTCTTCAACAAACTGTTGCAGATTAGCTATTCGATCATGTATCCTGTCACCAAGCCACTCGACGAATCCAAACCTGAGCCCGCATGGTTTAGGGAAAATGAATATTGTGAGTTCCATAAAATCAAAGGACACTCTTTGAATAAGTGTCAGGGTCTGAAAAACTACATCCAAGATCTCATAGATCGAGGTGATATCAAGGTTGACCCCATTCAAGCTCTGTCGTCCAATGCTCAATTGCAGATCTATCAAAATTTCTTTCCAAACCATAATCAAGGCCCGAGCACCTCCAACAGTAATCCTCAAAACAATAGCACAAATAACATGAGCTATAAAAATGTACCCCTCAATTACAAGGGTATTATTCATTACATTGAGTAGGTAAAACCTCATGTATCCATGATACATGTCAAAGCTAAAGACCCTCAATGTGTTGTTACCACACGACAAGCCTGCATCACCGTTCCTGCAGCCTCTGCACCCGCCCAACCGACTCCTATAACCTCCTAGTACAACATCCTTGATCACTTAGGAAAGACCCCTGCACATATCTCCATTTTGGATTTACTTAAGTCTTCCCCAGTACGTCAAGAAATCCTCAACAGGGCCCTATAGGAAACCCATGTGCCTAATAATATTGATCCTACACAGTTCCAAGCCTTGGTAGGACACCTAGCTTCATCTCACCGACTGCACTTCAGCCAAAATGATATGCCAAACATTGATGTTAATCACAGTCGCCCCTTGCATATTGAAGTCACGGTTGCCCGGAATAAAATAAAAAGAGTCTTGGTAGATAATGGCTCTGCCCTCAATTTGTGTACTTTGAAATTCATAAAACAGGTGGGGTATACTCAAGCAGACTTAAGCAACCAGATTATTACAATCAAGGCTTATGATAATGCAGAAAGGAATTCAGAAGGGATCATCAATCTTCCTATCCAAGTGGGACCGATGGTTCAGTACATTACCTGCCATGTCCTTGATTTAGACTTGCCATATAATCTCCTCCTTAGCCGTCCATGGCTCCATGCTATGCAAGATGTACCCTCCACCTACCATTAGTGCCTCAAATTCCCAGTCGACGGACAAGAGGTCCCCATCTATGCCGACCCCCAACCATTCGAATATTGCCGCGCTCTAGAAGCATCATTTCCCCATTTACATTATTGTCCTGGGGTTGAAATGGGGGCATCTCAGTCATCATCCGTTAATCCACCATCCACCATGATAACCACTCCATCCTCCACCACTGATCCTACAATCACAAAAGTCCAGATCATTGACAAAGGGTGTGGCAAGTACAAAATGCATACTACTCTTAATATAGCGACCATGCCACCATCGCCACACGAGTATGGTCAACCTTCCCATGCTACCCCAAAGGAAGACAAGACTGTCACCTTCAGTGGTAAAAAAATCCCTACCACCACTTTCAGATCCCCAAGTATCAAGTCAGATGCGCCAGAAGAAGACATAAGCCAATGGGTTTACCGAGAAGAACCCCAGCCGAAAACTCCTCTCAAGGAATACTTTCAAGAAAAGTACCCCTGGCCAACAAAGTTCATGGAAAAGCATAACTATCAAGGCAGGGGTCTAGGAAAAGAAGAACAAGAACGGTTGCAACCCATTGATACATCCCAGCTACCAAAAAACGTGGGCATTGGGTATGACAGAAAGCATAAAGGCCCCAAAACATCGTCTAATGCTTCCAATAGTGTCGCTGTGGACAAGGGCTTATTGGAAGACATACCCGAGGAGGAATCCATCATACGTGCATATGATGACATCGACCACACCGACCTATCATCTATGTTTGAATGCCTATCCGTCTGCACTATTAGCCTATCCCTTTGCCATCCTAAGCTTATTGATTGGGACCTATGTAATCGCACACCTGTTAGTATGTCCGCAGATACATATGTCAACCTTATGGGATTGGGGGAGGATGAACACTCTAGTCACAAAAATAAGAATAAGAAAGGTAAGAAATGGTCATATGATGAAAACCTCCCTGAGGCACTTCCTGACCTTGAAAAAGTAAAAATAAAGGACGCATCTGATGGCGAAAACCTTGAAGAGGCGCTAGAAGATGGAGATGTTCATCTTCCCCCTTATGGGAACTCAGTTATCTGCTCGATCATCTATTCTGATTGAAGAGACTCAAGAAGTCAATCTGGGAACTGCTGAAAGTCCTAAAGTCACCTACATAGCTAAGTCACTCTCAGAGCAAGAGTATCCAGTCATTGTGCTGCTACTCCAAGAGGGAATCGTTAACTTTGCTTGGTCATACTCAGACATGCCCGGCTTAGACCCCGCCTTATTGGTTCATCACTTGGACATTCGCCCAGATGCCAAGCTTGTCAAGCAAAAACTTCGCAAGATGCATCTGCAAGTCGTGTTATTAGTCAAGAAGGAATTGGAGAAGTTATTAGAGGCAGGTTTTATCAGACCAATTGACTACTCTAAGTGGATCTCCAATATAGTTCCAGTTGCCAAACCAAATGGAGACATTTGCGTCTGCACAGACTTCAGGGATCTTAATAAAGCCTGCCCAAAAGGTGACTTCCTCCTGCCTAATATTGACATGTTGGTCGACCTGATAATGGGACATGAGATGTTATCCTTTATGAATGGCTTCTCTGGGTATAACCAGATCCGAATCGCACCTGAGGATCAACATAAGACTGCCTTCACAACACCTTGGGGCACCTTTTGTTACAATGTTATGCCCTTTGGTCTCAAAAATGCAGGGGCAACATATCAGAGGGCAATGACGGTCATCTTCCATGACCTCATACACATCGTCATGGAGGACTATGTCGACAACCTACTAGGAAAATCCAGAACATGAGCAGAACATCCCGCCATCCTGAAAAAGATATTTGAATGGTTAGAACACTACAAGTTGCGGCTAAATCCAAAAAAGTGTCTTTGGGGTCACGTCAAGGAATTTGTTGGGTTTCATTGAGGTTGATCCTGCCAAGGTAAAAGCTATCCTGGACATGCCACCTCCACGTAATATCAAACAGTTAAGAAGCCTCTAGGGAAAGATGCAGTCCATCCGTCAGTTCATAGCCCAGCTAGCAGACAAGTGTCAGCCATTCACTCATCTTCTGAAAGAAGATTCCACCTTCCGATGGAACTAACAGTGTCAGATGGGCTTCGATAAAATTAAGGAATATTTAGCTCATCCACCAATATTGATGCCACCTATTCTCGACAAACCCCTCTTGCTCTACATCTCTGCAACTTCACTTGCGCTGGGGTCATTGTTGACACAACACGATGAGTCGTCGAAAGAGAGGGAAATCTACTACATCAGTTGGACATTGGTTGGCTACGAGCTAAACTACTCCCCTATGGAAAAAGCTTTCCTTGCACTCATCTTTAGCACGTAGAAGCTTCGACATTACATGCTTAGCCATCCAGTTAAATTAATTTCCAAGATCGATCCATTGAAGTATTTGTTATCTAGAACCACTCTGACTAGCCGCATGGCTAAGTGGGTCATGCTCCTCAGTGAATTCGACATAGAATATGTGGAACACAAGGCTATTAAAGGACAGATAATCATAGATCAATTAGCCGAAGCTCCTCTAGTTGATACTCATCCATTGATCACAGAATTCCCTGATGAAGAAGTCTTCTCCATTGATGAGACCCCCACGTGGACACTGTATTTTGATGGATCATATACACACAATGGATCAGGGGCAGGAATTTTATTAGCTACCCCTCAAGGTGACTACATCCCAAAGTCATTCAGGATAGCATTCCCATGTACCAACAATATGGCAGAATACGAGGCTCTCCTCACCGGCCTCAAAATTGCAAAATAGTGGCACATAACCCAATTGAAAGTCTTTAGTGATTCTTTGCTAGTCATTAGACAAGTTAATGATGAGTTCCTAACCAAGGATGATAAGCTGTTACCCTACAAGTGCATGGTGGATGATTTCAAGAAATATTTCACCTCTATACAATTTGAACAGATTCCCAGGGTACAAAACAAAGCGGCTGATATGATGGCCACTATTGGCTCCCTGCTGGACATGCCCAAGGACCGCACAAAGTGTGAGTTTCTTGTAGAGAAAATTTTAATCCCAGCATATGATATCCCTGAGACTGACATGGTGTAAAAAATTGTAGGTCCCACCTCCCCATGGTACTAAGACATCTACACCTACCTCCATGATAACATTATACCCCCGGATCTTACACGTAATCAACGCAAATCTTTCGTTCATCGCTCTTCCTGATACGTCATCATTGGTGATACGCTTTATCGTCGCGGGTATGATGGAATCCTCCTTAGATGTCTGAGTGAGACTGAAGCCCACACCACACTAATGGAGGTACACAGCGGTGTTTGTGGGGCACATTCAAATGGTATGGCTCTG
>VDFB02006803.1:0-43637 GCA_007258455.2 Sequoia sempervirens | reverse complement strand
CCACCCAAAAATTAAAGAAAACCCCTTATGGAAGGGGGGTTCGTTCAAACCCCCCTTACCCCTCATCCCCCTCCTGAGACACAAAAAGAAATCTACTTTTTTATGCTTTGGAGCTCGGGTTGAGGACAAAAATGGAGGAGTCTTCACAAACCCGACTAGAATCAGGTAGTCCTCAGAACAAGCTATCCAACAAATGTAATTTTAATATGTTTTGGTTTTATTATGTATTTATTTTTTTAGTTTTATTAAACATAGCTTTTTCACTGAAAATGAAGGTCTTTGTTCTGCACATGTGGAAAAATAGCATATTATCAAAATAAAAATAAAAATGAGTGCACTAGATATTGAAGTCCTTGATCCAACAAAAAAATAAAATTTAATTTTGATATATACAAAAAAAGCTACGCATTATACGGTCGCTCTATGTATGAATTGCAATTGGTTTGACTTCGAAACTTGATTAAAGAAAAAATATTCAATAAAAAACTATCTAACCAAGTGGAAGCACTAGATATCAGAGTTACAAATCTAAATTTGAAAGAATTGGAATTTTATCCTTCATGGAAAAAAAGTTATGCTTTATACGGTGTACATCACTTTTTAAAAATGTTGTTTTCTGAAAAAAAACTAGTTTTCATGGGAGATGGAAAAAGAAGTGCAATCTGATTCCAAAAATTTTGAAAAAAATATTTTTAGAATCTACAGAAAAATTTGATGAGACTCTAGTTTGCATCATCTTCAAATTCCTCACATTTTAGCCACTATAGATGCCTGAATGTGAAGATTTAGTTAAAAATAATAATTTCAATGTCTAGTTTGGCCAAAATTTTGAAGGAGCACAAAGAATACTGAAAGCTAAACACCTGTTACAAGGGAGATGCACAGCAAAGATGCTCAAAACATGGAGCTCAATATTGCCAAAATGTAAAAAGAGTTATTTTACAAAGAAAAATATTACAACCTTATAGGTAAAAAAACCTAAAAGGGAAAACCCTAGGCATGCACATAATAATTAATAAAATAATTAATTATTATGCACCTAAAGTTAGCTTAAGTAAAAATAGATAAAATGTAGCTTAATTAATTAACCAGATATTGTTTAATTAATCAAGTAAAACCAATTACTCTAACACCCCCCCTTAAGCTAGACTTAGGGAGAAGCTAAAACCTAGAAGAAGCTACTGAAAGCAAAGAACAATGGGTCTCGGCAACAAGGCCAAATCAGGTACCCAAGTATAAGGAAATCTCTATGAAATGGAGAAAAAAGGAGAAAACCCAATGGGAAAAACTCCTCTCCAAAAAAGAGATAGAAGAACATGCAGAAAGAAACATGAAGGAAGGCCTCATGAAGACCCCCCAAGGACAACTTCCTTCACCCTAAGCATAGAGCACAACTGAAGATAGCACGGTGAGGCAAAAGGCTTCATGAAGATGTCTACAACCTGCTCGACAGTGGGAATATACTCCAAGATGAGAGAACTATCCTAAATCAATTGTCGGATGAAATGCATATGAAGCTCAATGTGCTTCATCCGCTGATGCTCCACCGGGTTGTGATAAATGTGTATAGCACTCTAATTGTCACACCAAAGAATAGTGGGACTATCAAGAGGAAAACCAAACTCAGTCATCAACTGTCAAAGCCATAAGATCTCCTGACTAGCGAGCACAGCAACTCGGTACTCAGCCTCTGCAGATGATAATGCATGAGCAGTCTGCTTCTTGCAAGACCATGTGATAGGACCAGAGCCAAGATAGAAAACAAAGCCAGAAGTAGACTTCTGATCATTGACATCACCAGCTCAATCTGAGTCAATGTAGCCAACAATGTGAGGATCCCCTAATGTGTAGTGAATGCCATAAGAAAGGGTGCCCTGAATGTACCTCAAAATACATTTGGCAGCTTGCCAGTGACTCTCATGAGGATCATGGGAGAATCGAGAGACAAGGCCAACTGCAAAGGAAATATCAGGACGAGTGTGAGTCGGGTACAACAAACTGCCAACCAACTTCCTGTAAAGTGTAGAATCTACGAAAGGAGTGGGGCAAGTAGGAGTCAAAACAACCCCTGACTGAAAAGGTGTGGGGGCGGGATTGCAATCAAGCATGTTAAAGTGTTGAAGCATATCAAGAGCATACTTTTGCTGGTAAATGGAGATCCCATCAGAAGACTGAATCACCTGAAGACCAAGAAAATAGTGTAGAAGACCGAGATCTGTCATCTCAAACTGCTCCATCAAAGCTCGTTGAGCATGCTGAATCATAGAGGATGAGCTACCTATGATTAGGAGATCATTAGCATATAGCACAAGAATTAGGATCTCACCCTCAAAATTTTGAATATAGACTGTAGGATTGGAATGACAGTGTGTGAAACTAGTGGAGAGAAAAAAAGAGTTCATCTTCTCATACCAAGCCCAAGGGGCCAGCTTGAGACCATATAATGAACGCCAAAGTCTGCAAACCAAAGAAGCATCCTGAACAAATCCCTGAGGCTGCTCCATATAGATCTCCTCCTGTAGGTCACCATGCAAGAACACACTTTTCACATCCATTTGATAAATGGACCAGACCCTAGAAGCTGCAAGGGATAGTACGAAGCGAATAGAATTCATCTTGGTGACAGGGGCAAATGTCTCAGAGTAATCAATACCCTCAACCTGTGAGAAACCCTTCGCAACAAGACGTGCTTTGTACTTATCAATAGAACCATCAGCAGCATACTTGGTGCGATACAACCATCGGCACTGAACCATCTTTTTGCCCTTAGGAAGAGGACAAAGATCCCAAGTACTATTCCTCATCAAAGAAGAATACTCCTCCTCCATAGCACTATCCCACTCAGGGTGACTTGTCATCACAGAAAACTTCTAAGGATCCTTTGAAAGAGCATGACTCAAAAGACTAGAACCTGCAATATGAGAATGGGTGCGACGAGTGTCTGAAGGATCACCTGCCATAGATCTTGCTACCTCAATAGTAAAGCGAGCCCATTTGGGAATCTAAGGTGGAGCAAGTGGAGGTGGAGATGGGGGATCATCAACATCCTCATCAGAATCATCATCAACATAATCCTAAAGAGATGTAGTGTGAGGAGTAGGTAGTGAAGTAGACACTAGAGACAGGCTATCCACTGTGGGAAGGTGCTCATCAAACTGGACATCCTGTCGAAACAAGACCTCTCTGGAATTAGGATCAAACAACCTGTACGCCTTAACATCCTCACAATAGCTGACAAAAATGAGGGGTTGACTCTTCTGCTCCATGGCTCTCCTCTGAGCATCAGGAATAAAGGCCCATTCCTTACTACCAAATACTCAAAATGATGAAACATCAGGCTTGTCGTGAGACCAAGCCTCCTCAGGAGTCATATGTCAAATTGCCTTGTGAGGCATCTGATTCTGAATATAGTTGGCACAATTAACTGCCTCAGCCCAAAAAGATAGATCCATGGACCTGGACTGAATCATACAATTCACCATCTCTCGTAAAGTCTTGTTCTTTCTCTTAGTGACA
This sequence comes from Sequoia sempervirens, assembly GCA_007258455.2. Taxonomy (NCBI): domain Eukaryota; kingdom Viridiplantae; phylum Streptophyta; class Pinopsida; order Cupressales; family Cupressaceae; genus Sequoia; species Sequoia sempervirens. Next base: position 40,121 of record VDFB02006803.1, on the reverse strand, counting down.
CCATTCTACTGGGGGGTGTAGGGAATAGTAAAATGATGCTGTAAACCATGCTTAGTGCAAAAATATTTGAAATCCTGATTCACATACTCCCCCCCATTATCTGTACGTATCCGCCGAATAGAAAGGCTAGACTGCTTCTCTATAAATGTCTTGAAGATTCGAAAGGAATCAAAGACATCAGACTTGTACTTAAGAAAGTACACCCATGTGTGTCTGGAGAAGTCATCAATGAATGTGAGTACATACTTGGCCCCAGAAAAAGGAGTGGGAAATGACATGAGGTCACTATGAATCAACTCCAAGGGTGCCAAAGCACGAGTGGCGCTTCCCTTCGGAAAGGGATCCTTGTGATGCTTTCCAAGCACACAACCATGACAAACACCGTCGATGCAAGAAATTGGGGGAAGACCAAGAACAAGTGCCTAAGTACTCATCTGCTAAAGATATCTGTAATTGACATGGCCCAAATGCTCATGCCAAATCTTACTCATGGAATCTACATGTGCTATAAGAGATGAACCTGTACCCGCAGAAGGCTCAAATCCATCAAATCTGTAAAGATGAGATGCAGTATCAACATACCCAGTAGCCACAATCAAATCAGAGTCATGGAGGTCCCGAATAACCACATGATGTGGTGAGAACTCAACTGTCTTACCAGAGCCATAATAGAAAATATGATAAATGGACAAGAGGTTTGTCGAGATGTCAGGAACAACCAGAACATCCTATAGATTACCCCCATCCAAGGTGACAGAACCTGAACCCAAGACAGAAAGTTGTGTAGAGACACCCACTGCAATCTGTGAAGTACCACAAGAGGCAAGAGAAGTGACCAACTACTGAGTGTGAGTCATATGGTGAGAAATACCAGAATCTAGAATCCAAGTGGACCCATAGGTCGATGCACGAGTAGTGAGAGCATGACCTTTCCCTATGGAAGGAGAAGACGACTGAGGTGAGGAGATGTGATGCTACTGTAGGGCTTCCTCTAAAGCCTCTAATCATTTCCAACACTTGGAAACTGGATGTCCTTCCTTGCCACAAAAGGTGCAAGTGTCTCCTAATTTCTTCTTAGTCTTGGAGGAAGACTCACTAGACTTCGAAGATTTTCCTTGTTTCGGATTAAGTGGTGGTTTGGAATCAGACTTAGAAGGTGGTTTGGAGGAATGCTCACTCCCTGCAGAATCTTTCTTAGGCTTCAGTTTTTGCTTCAGTTTCTCCTTAGATGACTGAGCAACTAATGCTTTGTTCTTTGATCCTGAGAGCATATCAATCAGAGAAAGGTGTGACTGCTCATGAGACAAATGCTCACAAAACACATCAAAGGTAGGCATGGTAAAATGAGTACCCAGACAATCCATGGTGGAATAGAATGAAGAAGCAAATATCTGAAATGGACCATGAAGCTTTGAAAGGATCAAGTAAATGCACTCTGTGTCTGACTTATTCTTACCACAACCCTGTAAAATAGTGTGGATTGTTTTGAACTTGGTCAAAAAATCCTCAATAGTGGGAAATGATTTAGGAGTAGTGAAGTCAGCTCTGCCTCAATCTGTAATGCGCAAAATTCATTAATGGTCCCAAAAAGTGTCTCAAACTTCAACCAAATGGCACGAGGAGTGAGCAAAGCATCAAGGTGAAATAGAAGGTTGTCTGAAATGTGCAGAGATAGCAAACCCATAGCTTCATCCATCCTGTTCCTGTGCTGAAGAATCTCAAAAAGACGCTGCAACTGAGGCTAAACCTCATCTAGACAAGACCACAACCCTCGTGACCTGAGAAGCCTCGTCATGCGAGACTTCTAGGTGTGATAGTTGTGCAATGTGAGTAACTCAACTGAGGAGTCTGCCATGAAACCCTGCACCTGTACCTGTAATTGTACATGTACTTGTTGGTGTTTTTTATTATTATGTGATCTTTCATAATAGACAGAAGATGAGGAAGGGTTTGATTATTTTTGAGAGTTTTTGGTGTTCTAGATTTCTGATATAAATGATAGAAAGCGAGAAAAAACACCCCCCCACAAAAGAGAAACCCAAACCCTAGTACAAACTAAGAAAGAGGAAGTAATGCATAAGCAAAAAAGCTTCAAAACAAATTCTCATGTACCTGAATAAAATTCTAAGAAAAAAGATCGCATAGTTGAAGAGAGCAGGCTGAGAGCTTTCCAACGCTTATTCATTTTTGAAAAATGGAGTCTATTTGCACCTTTTATGGCCACAAAAGTGCAAAAAGTAGACCCCACATTGACTGGAAAAAAATATAGTCAAACAACAAATCTGGTGAAAAATACCAGCACCATGACGTCTGGTACGGAATTATCTTGCCAATAGTATCTCGTTTGAAAAAAACAGAGACCATATGCCCATTTTATACCCGATTTCGTGAAGCCTCCAGAAAAAGAACAATCCTACCTCCTTTAAGCCCTAGGGGCTAAAAAAAGAGCCCCTGGTCCGATGAGTGACTAGAGGGCTGGGGGCTGGTCCAGCGAGTTGGGACCTCAGCGAGCCGGGCGAGCTCGGCGATGGCTGGAGCTCAGCTCGAGTGGTGGCCGGAGGGCTTGGCAGCCACAACGACAGCGGTGAGCGCAGCAGCGGTGGAGAGTGCGAGAGTGGCAGCGGCGCAGCACAGTGAGGAAGGCGGCTGAAGACAAGCAGTGGCCACGGGGTGGCCGAAACTAGGAGGTGGTAGCGACGGGAGAAAAGGGCGCCGGCAGCGATGGCGGCCGAAGAACAGGTGCGCGGAAGACAAGAAACTAGGGTGCCGGTGGCGACAACGGCCGAAGCACAGGGTTGCGGCGACAGCGGCCGAAGCACGGGGGTGCAACGGATAGGAAACCAGGGCATCGACAAAAAAAAACTAGAGGTCGGTAGCGGCGGTTGAAGCTCGGGTGGTAGTCAAAAAATCCCTGGAGGTTGATGGCAACGTCCGACAGGAGCCGAGGATGGCATCAGTTGTACTACCACTTGCAGTACCTACAGTACTCGCAGGGCAAGTGGTATAGCTCATACCATGGGTGCAAACCCACACAAAAAATTTGAAGAACTCTTGGAGATTGGCCTGGTTTTTTTTAAAACTAGTTTCAAATGCAAAAAATCAAACACAAGAATAGGGAGCTTCAAACCAAGGCTCTGATACCATGAAGGAGCACAAAGAATACTGAAAGCTAAACACCTATTACAAGGGAGATGCACAACAAAGATGCTCAAAACATGGAGCTCAATATTGCCAAAATGTAAAAAGAGTTATTTTACAAAGAAAAATATTACAACCTTATAGGTAAAAAACCTAAAAGGGAAAACCCTAGGCATGCACATAATAATTAATAAAATAATTAATTATTATGCACCTAAAGTTAGCTTAAGTAAAAAGAGATAAAAGGTAACTTAATTAATTAACCAGATATTGTTTAATTAATCAAGTAAAACCAATTACTCTAACAAAATTGTAAACCACTATTGTGGGATCACTCACCACCTAGGGTGTCTTAGTCCTCCATTAGGTATTTTTCAAAGATTCTTCGAGATTCTGTTTCAGCATCTGAAGACTCCGTATTTGCCCCAAAAAATAGCAGTAGGACTAATACGCCATTCTGGGCATCTTAGTCCTCCACAACATATTTTGGCAGCTTCTTTACATTTCTGGAATCCTCACAACATCTCCAGACTTCCCAGGTACACACATACTATCTTAGTATTGCATAATTTCATTATTTGCATCTCTCATATAGCTTACATTTCTAGTTTTAGGTCATTTTGCATATCACATTGTGTTTTCCAACATTCTCTTTTCCAAGCATTTGCTTGTTGGTGAACCCCTTAGAAATTAAAGAACCCCCTCCTAGGTCCTTCCTAATTGAGAATTGACTCACCTTGTGAGGTTGTTAGTCAATCCAATTGGGACTCCTAGGACATTATTGAATGATTAGTGGATAAAGAGTGATATCTCTAGGTATCCATTTTATTATTCATCTGGTTGCTTTGTACTTATGGTATGTTAGTGTGTGTATCATTCAACTACCTATTGGTAGCTCTTATTCTTTGTAAACTTCTTTCATTCAATATATATATAAAATGTAGGTGCAAGATGTGAAGTTGAAAATATGGGAGGGATAAGATGTTGGTGCTTAAGGTTGACACCATGTAGAAAAATGTGGTGCTAAGGGTATTTGTATATAATATTGTGTTTTAATCTGAACTCAAACAAAATAATATAAAGAAATAAGTGATAAAAATAATTCCACTATAACTAGCCTGCATTGAGAACAAGTCGCCATAACACAAACTTGGTGATAATACAGGGATTATATGAAGTGATCTAGTGATTGATTTGGGTGATAATAACATTGAACCCATATGGATTAGAGGATCTTCAAAATTATATAGTCATAATGAAAAAATCAGATGTAAAGGCACAACCAAAAATAAAAGAAATAAAAAATACATCATAGATAAATTGTGCATTTCTCAATTTCAAATATGAAAGGTGATCAAATGAAAGTAAACTAAAAAAAAATAGGTAAAATATTTTATGAAATAACTATGATGATGCATAGATGTAACACAAATTCTTTATATAAATAGGTATAATGTAGTAGCTAATTCCTATCATTGCAACGTGTTTGAACATTAAATTTTTTAGTTAAATTATGTGAAGATAAAAATATTTTAAAAAATGGAGAAATTTCATATCACAAATTACTGACATGTTTGACCACACATGGTGAATGTGTAGTTGTGAATGGATATTTTATGTGTAGTAGAAATTTTATGTGATGGTTGTTAATGCAATTTTCTTGGTCTTTAATTTTTGAGTTAGTTGGTGTGTGTTGAGATTAAAGTCATTTATGACAATTGTCATATTATTCAAAATTATATTGAATTCTATAAATTCTTAGTGTTTGAAAATTAATGATAAATAAATAGTCATGAAGGGTTATTTTGTTCATCCATCATGAAGTACATGTTATGGTTTTTCATGTAACTTGTCAGGACTTCATTTTTGGATTTAGTTGTTGCATATTGAAATTAAACTTTTCTAAGATAACGATTGAAATTATCAAAAGTTATATTGAATATTGTGTTATTCATTGTAACAATTAAATATTATATATACAATAACAAGAAGATTAAATAATATTATAATAAGTATTGAATATGACAAGTTCCTTTTCCTTATTATATCAAAAAGGCAATTAATATTTCCTTGAACTACAAGTATAAATTAATAAAATACCAACTACTACTAGTTACAATGAATCAACAAAAAGCATCAATTACTAAAAGTACCCAATTACTACATCAACTACCATATAAATTAATATTCATGACATAGGTCAAATAATAAGTTCCTAAATTGATGTATTTTAAATTCTCGCCATACATAAAAAATTATGCTTTAATCACAATATACCCATGATTTCCTCTCTCATACTCACCATATCTAATCAGAATTTCCATCATACATTTGTGTGAATGAGTTTTGTTATCATTTGAGAGTGTGGAAGTTGAAGGCACAAAAGACAAGGAAAGAGGGGAGCATCCCTTGACATGCATTTTTTGAATTTAATTGTTGCATATTGAGATTAAACTCTCTTAGAATAACTATTGAAATTATATAAAGATATTGAGTATTGATAGTAACAATTAAATATTATATATACAATAATGATAAGATTAAATAACATAACAATAAAGTATTGAAAATGACAAGCTCCTTTTCCCTATTATATCAAAAAGGAAAGTATTATTTCCTTGAACTACAAGTACAAAGTAATAAAATACTAAACTATTACTACATAGAAGAGACAAAACATCAATTGTTATAATTACCTGGAACTACTACATCAACTACCATGATATAAATTGGTATTCATGACATAAGTTAAATAATAACCCAATTGACATGTTTCAAACTCTATCATACATAACAACTAACACATTAATCACAATATACCCATAATTTTCGCTCTCATACTTTCTTTACTATATCAAAAAGGTAATTATTATTTTCTCATAACTACAAGTACAAAGGAATAAAATATCAAACTACGACTACTACTTAGAACCAACAAAAACATCAGTTTCTATAGTTACCCAACTACTACATCACTACCATGTACATTAGTATTCATGACATAGACTAAACAATAACCTAAATTGACCTATTTTAAACTCTTGTCGTACATAAACAACAAACGCATTAATCAGAATATACCCATAATTTCCTCTCTCATACTCACCCCATCCAATCACAATTCCCATCATGCATTTGTGTGAATGAGTTTTGTCAGCTCCTGAGAGCATGGAAGGTGAAAGCACAAAAGACAAGTAGGGAAAGGGGGGGGGGCATCCCTTAACATGCATGTTTTGAATTTAGTTGTTGCATCTTGAGATTAAACTCTCCTAAGATAACTATTGAAATTATATAAAGTTATATTGAATATTGTGTTATCCATAGCAACAATTAAATATTATATATACAATACTAACAAGATTAGATAACATAACAATAAGTATTGAAAACGACAAGTTCCTTTTTCCTATTATATCAAAAAGGCAAATATTATTTTCTCAAACTACAAGTACAAAGTAATAAAATACCAAACAACTACTACTAATACCACATAGAACCAACAAAAACATCAATTGCTATAATTACCCAACTACTACATCAACTACCGTGATACAAAGTATTATTCATAAACAACAATCACCTACATTGACCTATTTCAAATTCTAATCGTACATAAACCCACTAACACATTAATCACAATGTACCCATGATTTCCTCTCATACTCACCCTATCCAATTCACACAATTTCTATCATACATTTGTGTGAACGAGTTCTGTCAGCTATTCAAGAGGGTGGAAAGTGAAGGCACAAAAGACAGGTGGGAAAAGGGGGGGCGGCGTCCTACGTATTTTGGATTTTTATAATGATAACGATAGAGGCTTTTGTCAAAAGTCGGCATTAAATTCCGAATGCGACAAATGAATGCTTTCCACTGTCTGGCTTAGATTCGATGTCTTTAAACCGCGTAAGAATACGCTTTTGGCTGTCACAGTCGACAGCCGTGAGACTGCAAATAAAGAATGGCTTCTAATTTCTTCCAATTTCAGTGCTTCACGCTCACGTCTCACGTCTCACGTTGTAGTGGACGGGAGTGATTGTATTAATGGCGATTGCTACTTCACATATAAAATATACCGCGTGACGCTTCGCGTTTCATGGAGACCACTGGAAGAAGGTGCAATAGTTTTCTTTGTCCAATACTTTATTGGACTTTTCTGTTTTCCTCATTAATAGCTTGACAGTAACAGTGGAACAAACGTCTTTCTTATGGAGGTTGTTCAAAGAATTATAAATGATGAACTATTATTACAGTCCATGGATTCAATGCACCTTACTGGTTAGAGTACAGTGACATTTTTTCCATGGATATATGACATTTTTCTTATGGACAAATGTGTAATTATTATGTGAATTTGTGTACAAAAGAGTCAGAATACAGTGATATTTTTCTTAGGACGTATGTGCAATGATATTTTGTTTATAAATAGATGAGTAAGAATTATGTGAATTTGTGTACAAAATGGCCAGAGCACAGTGACATTGTCTTTATAGATATGGGTACAGTGACATTTTTCTTTTAAATAGATGTGAAATGATCATGTGAATTTTGTTCATAAAGAGATCAAAGCACAGTGACATTGTCTTTATAGATATGGGTACAGTGACATTTTTCTTTTAAATAGATGTGAAACGATCATGTGAATTTTTTTCACAAAAAGGTCAAAGTACAGTGACATTTTCCTCATGAACATATGTACAGTGGCATTTTTACTCATAGATAGATGTACAGTGACATTTCCTCATAGACAAATGTGTAACGATCATGTGAATTCATGCACAAAATGGTCAAACTGCAGTGACATTTTCCTCATGGATGGATGTGTAACAATCATGTGAATTCATCCACAAAGCGGCCAGAGTACAATGGCATTGTTACTCATAGATAATGTACAATGAAATTTTCCTCATGGACAGATGTGTATTGGATGTGTGAATTTGTGCTCAAATATTACATCATAATATTTAATCTTATAGATTACCTTTTGATTTTGAAAGACATTTGAATAGTATTGATAGTGTTCCTTATTAAGAATCCATCAGCATAAACTATTTTGTTGTATATAAAGATTAAAAGGTAAGATTAGATTAAGTATTGAACGAATTTGGTCGAATGTATATCTCTAATAAAATTGAAGTTCAAATCAAAGTATAATATATCAATTTCTTGTCTAAATTTCCTATGAACTTATCTATTACACCCTCTAAAGGTGAGAGTACCCATTATTATTTAGTCATATATGCCTCCTATGTCCTAGTAGACGTTGCCTAAGAGTTCAATAATTTCTATTGACAGGGTAATGTCAAATTCAATTCCTAAAGATATTTTTGGGGGAAACTGAGATTTGTGGTTCACGATGAGGGAATTCATGAAGCGCAATGAATGCATGCATCCAAATAAATTCATGAATTGACAATGGTATTGACTGTACATGTTCAAGTAAAACACGCAAATGCACCAAAAAATGTGATAAATTATCTAACTACTTTAATTTCTATCACATTGAACATATTTAAATCATTAACGCGAAAAAACAAATTAACAGAAGACAAACATGCCCAAAAGTAAAACTTAAAATTCGTCACATCTGAATATTAAGATAATGTTAGCACCAATCAATGCAGCAAATTTCAAAAAAAAGGAAAGAAGATTTAGTGGGTTTCGAACTCGGCACCTTTTCGGGTGCCTACAAACAAGGATTCATGCCTTATGCTGTCACACTAAGCACCTTTCTGCTCGTAACAAACCCATGGGCTTAAGAGTATAATTTTCTGTTTTTTAAAAAAGGCATTCAAATTTATTTTTTTAAATAGCATGATAAGATAATTCAGAACGGTGAATACATGCAAATTGATTTGTATTAAATTGTTGAAAGGATAAAAATAAATAAATAAAATTAAGATGGCACTTGCTACTGTAGTGTGGAAGGCTTAGCTAACAATCTAATGTATAAATATTTTTTTATATATATTTTGTGAACTATCTTAAAAAATAGAATGCTTTATCACATTATGTGGTTTAGTTTGTACATTAAGGTGCTCTAGTTAATCAAGTGGATGCATTCTTTCTACTTGGTTGCATAAATGTGCTTTCCACTACAGCTTCTATAATTATTTTTACATTCAAATAATATCAATGAATGAAGAACATCATTCTTCACATTATTTGCATCATGCATTATTTCATGGTCTATTTCTTCTATAAATGTTCCACATAAGAAGCATTCGACATAAACCTCTCCAATAAATCATTATTTTAAACAACAAATTATGCCATGCAAAGTCATCAAGCATAGGAAGTCTTGCAAGTTTTTGTAACTGACAACACAACCTTATGAATTGAAAGGTGGGCTAGTTATCTATTTTATCTCTAAACCTAATTTGACAAAAGTGAAAGGATGAGAGGTGTAGAAAGTAAATTATTTAAATCAAAATCCTCATATCAAACATATATCCCGTTTGGATTGTTCTTGACATTTTCCAAAGTCTCACGAAACAATAGTTCATAGAATAATGAAAGCATAATCATAAAGATATGGTGAATAATATATCTATGATAAACAAGAGTCTTGATTGATTGAATCTTAGCTTCTCATGTTAATTAATTCAAAATTATAGTTCATATGTACATACACAATGAAAAAACAAACATTTTTGACATATGTATAGAAGCTGCCCTAGAGCCTAATTACAAAGAGATTGATACTTTAAATTTCTCATAAAACTTGGGTAGCCCATCTATATAAGGAAAAATCTGATTATAAATCAACACAAATGCCTTTATTTTTCTTAAAAACTCTTTATCCCACAATCGAATTTTCCCCCAACATGTGTGAAGAGTTAAAAATTTAAACATGGTGAAAGAAGGAATCATGGTCAAAGTCAAACAATAAGGAATTAGAGTACATAAGAAATGCAAGCATAAATTTCCCTATTAACATATGGAATACCTTTAAGATAATGCAAGGTAGCTAGCCTAGAATTTTCCTCTTTCCTTTTCACATGCCTAATTATTAGGGTGGTTGCATGTCTTGTTAATGCTTGGGACGTGACCACTGGGATTTGAATGTTTCTCTATACTTGTTTACATTGTATTGGAGATTTAAAAATGAGAAACCTAATTCCCACTTGATTATGTATCTATATAATTGAAGCGCCAGTGAAGAAATTTATTGAATTCCCATATTTTAAAAGTTAGTTGCATGGAATCTTCACTATCAAGATTTATTGACAAATTTAGGATGCATTCATTGTGGAGCTATTATATCAATATTCTAAATTTCCATATTGGATAGCTTCTACTACTATGGGGAGAGATACTCAACCTTCTCACTATGAAGCCTTTGGAGCATTCCATGTTGCACATGTTATAAAACCCCATGAGAGAAAAATATAAGAAGGAACAAAATGCAAGTTCTACTTGTAATAAAGAACTCTTGACTTATTGAATTGAAAAGTTGACATATCTACCATATTAACATGTCACAACATTGGGGATCCATTTTATAACCTCTTTGGTGTTAGAATTAAGAACATAATACATTATTGGGTGAAGAATTATGGTGATTAAACAACATGCATTGATTTAACCTTTAAAATCTATCAAAATAATCAACACACATGAAAACGCCACAAAATTATTAAGGAAACTAGGAATCCACTTGAACCATGAGTCATGGTGATCAAAATATGAATATGATAGAAATATTCTACCACTTTAGTGACTATTCATTCTAGTTCTAGCAACCCACAATGTTTATTTTACTCAAGATAGAATATGTTACATGCCCAACTAGATTTTCCTCAATAAATTAAGAACTGAAATTATTAATATAAATTTATGACATAAATCCCATAGTTATTTTCATTTAGCAATTTCATTTCCATAAATAAACAAAATAAAATTGAATATATATTCATTTCAAAATGTCAATAGTCAATTTACAAATTTGACTTGGCACTCAATGCCTCAAAGTCAATATGTCAAATACATCAATTACATCCATTATAACAATCTCATCAATTACATCAATGATACAATTACATAAATGGAATTCTAATATGATTCCTTTTTGATAGCTCGCCTCCACTAATGGATGAGAACATGGTTGAGGTGCTTTTCCACCCAGCCACGAAGCAATATTTCTCCAGAATTCTTCATTCAGTCGAAGAATACCCAACCTTGCACAAAACATTTAGCAAAAGATATTGTTTGCAAGGTGGAATCTATGTGTACCTAACTACATGCATTTCTATCTACTACTAGAATATGCAAGTTCCATGCTAGGTAAATAAGAAAATACAATAGAGAGAGGATAAATATTAACAGTTTGTTTCATAAATAAAAATGACTACAAATCTTGGCCAAGCTCATGTTGCATAAACTACAACTCAGGTTAGATTTGGAAAATCAAATCTACACTCTCTGGCACCCATTCCCAAAAGAAAAGTTCATCATATCAAAGGGGTATCCCTCCCTTTTAGACCATCTATTACCATCATATTCTAGTGTGCTACAGTCTACCACTAAATTCTTGTATCATTCCATTTCAATATTATCAACTAATATTCCATTTAACTCTTGTATAGTCATTCAACTATTCATCATGCATCTATATTCTATTAAGACTCATATTGCAATTCAACACTATTCCATTTCTATAGTTATTTCCTTTGCAAATAAAGTTTAACAATCTTAATCAATGAGTAATTCAAGATGAAACAAAGGTATACCACATGTATGTGCACGTGAATAAATGAACATTTATGCATGTACACATATATGCCTGGAAATCAACATAGTTGGAATATGCATATACATTTTGAATAATAAAAGAAAATATTCCTTATATATAGGTTTCCATATTTAGAAAAGAAAACATCACTTCATTCAAATGCTCCATTTAATTTTTTATAACATCTAGTCTCAGTTAAGATACACATGAAACATTTATTCCACAGCCACTTGTCTTTCATAAGGACTAAGAACAACTCAAAATGAAATATGCATGATTTACAATACCCATAGTAATCAATACTAGAGAAATAACATATTAAAAAAAATAATGCACCCTTCAATCTGATACAATTTAGGTTCTATATTTGTTCTATTTCTAGTCAATAAGTCCATTTGTTGATCAATTTAGATTCACCATCATAATATTTAAAAGAATATCAGAACACTGTGAATAAAAATAGATGCTCTATTCCATCAATAATGATAATCCATTGATAAGCATGTTATCATGATTTAATAATAACATGGTATTGGTTATCTTAAAGATCTTTCATTTAACTCAATATCTATTGTGCCATAGTTCGACCCACAATACAATGAAGCACCCTTTAAATACATATTAAAGAAACATAGTATAGTTGTTCTTCAACTTTGATTTTACACACTAGAAAAATCAATAGTGATCATGTATATATACATACATATATATATATATATATACATACATATATATATATATATATATATATACATATATATATATATATATTTGTGTGTGTGTGTGCATATATATATATACATGCATATAACATTCAAATGATTCAAATATTTGTGGCTTGAGATGGCCAAGCACTAGTACAACACAAAATAATATTGAAACATTACTATCATGCATCAAATGTTAGCAATATTTGGTTGAGGGTTTCCATTGAATGATAACATTATTCTTAATCAAATTTCTCTTGCAGAGTATGTTGAAGTTGATAAATTAAAAGGAATGATGTGAGCATCGCTCAGCCCATGCATTTAGCAGGGTTTGAGTCATCACCTTTTACCACACTGAATTGGTGGGTGTGACATGCATAATACCATATGAATGATACATGTCATTCACCAATAGATAAAATATCAAAAGCAATATAAATTGCTTGGCTAGAAACTCACAAAGCACTGGTAAACAGTATAAGCTAAACACCAAACGGTGTTGCTCCAAACAATGAAATAACAAGATAAAGTTTTACTGATAAATGAAACACAATTACATTGGTTAGGTTGAATGACCATCACTGTAAGGAAATTTATAACATGTGGGTGAGAATCCATCATAGGTGTATAACCCAATATGTATGCATGCTAGGTATATCAAATAACAAGCCCTTCATGGTGGGTCGGCCCCAAACAAAGCTAATACAGATCAAAATGGGTTGATAATCAGAGGTAGATACATGATTTCAAAGCCACATAAATGCATGATACGGTACACAAAAATACATGATATTTCCAACATAGCACATAAGAATGAATACCCATTCAACTCAAAGAGAAACATTTGAAGATAGTCTCGAATTACCTCTCTGTGTGTGTTTTCTAGTGATTTTTCCTTCAATAGAATTAGCAACAGCTTCTTAAACCATTGTTCTCCTCCTTGTCTCTCAAAATTTTTCCTTCATCCCCTCCTGCGTTTGCGAGATTTTCTCTTCAATTCACCCTTCTGACCACGAATATATTTTTGCTATATTTAGAGATAGTGGTCTTAATTTTTCTATTTCCATCATTTTTTTACTTGGCCACCCACTTGCCCTATATTTTTTGAGCATTGACTGCTACTTCCTAACATGAGAGGGGTCGGCCCTTATCCCATTCATTATTGGGAGTTACAAATTTAGGAATGAATTCCTATTAATCCCATGTTAATACATTATATATATACATACTTATATTTATGGTTTTCACCCACATATATATACATATATTTATATATGTACATATCTTTATTTCTATGTAGGGATTTACAAGCATTCCTATTATTTAAACATTTTCTCATTTCCTTATTCAAAAGCCTATTTTCAAGTTTTTCAAAAAGAACAAATAATATACATTTATTTTCCATATGATAATTATATATGATAGAATGCATTTCCAATATCATTTAACATCAAACTTTGAGATAGACAGGGTAAGACAAGGATGCACTAAATTTGTTTCTTTCAAAATATTTCTTATTCACCAAGTTATAATTCCACACAATATAAAATGATATTTATCAATTACAAAAAAATGCATATGTCATGGTCTACTATGGTGTGTGAGATTCCAGATTCCATTCTTGCTTACCGTTGTCATCCAACTAAGCATTCCTACCTCAATCAAGTTCTTATCCTTCAACCTACTCCTACACACACATTCTTACACTTTTCCACTTATTAGTAACCTTTAACTGATAATCAAGTATTGAATAATTCTCTTCAATCATAAAAATGCAAGAAATTCATTTTCAAATATGTCATTGCATTTATCAAATACATAAATACTATATGATAATTTTCATTTTTTCAATTATTTCAATTAACTCAACATTATTAAATGCAAGCAATGAAATTTAGATTATGACAGAATAGGGAACCTATAAACATATCCATTGGGCTTAGGTTTTCCTTAAAAAAAATCAAAACTAGGAAGAATACTTGTGTAAGGCCCCACCTTGAGTGGAACTAGTATAACCCTAATCTCTAAGGTGCAATACACTAATGGATAAATAAATAAAATGAAATTTTAAAATATGTAACTAGATTAGCATGATGTGGCATCATGGGCTATGCAAGTAAACCCTATGGGAATTATCCATCTTGATCAAATCACCAAATCATGAATACGTTCAAGTAGTGAAAGAGTTTAATAATGGTTCACAAAATTATCATAATAAGAGATTAATAAATCTTACATTGTAGTGCACATTTTATAAACCAATATGTTCACCTATCTCAAAGGATTATGTGACATATCTCTAAGCAATCTGAGGGTATCTAGTAAATTTAAGATAAAATAACCATGTGGTATTGTCAAAAAAATTGCAAATATCTAGTCAACTAAAGTATATTAGCATTATAATTGAAATGGATTGTGATTCATAAAACATTATTAAATACTGATATGGGAGAGATCTTATAGTGATATTAGTTGAAACCAAGCAACTCGATACTTTAGGATTCTTCATATGATAAAGGTAACTAGATATGTTGGACTAGTAAAATATATTGATGATAATTATAGGATCAATACAAATGTGTGTGTCTAAGGGTGAATTAGACAAGGTGACATTAGACAAATTTACAATGTAAGGTTAACCTAAAATATAAAAATTATTAAATTAGAGATAATTTATTTACAGCCCAAGGAAGAAATTCATCTCCCCAAACATAGACATCTCAAACACTTTTTGCATCTCCTCTACAAATATCTTGCACATAGCTTCATTGCCTCAAAAATAAATATCATCAACATACACAACCACAATCAAGATGTGATATTTTTCCACTTTGAAATAAAGATTACTATCTGTAGTACCTTTATTGAATCCTTGTTATATTGAAAGTACCTATCCAACCTTGCATACCAATCTCTAAGAGCTTGCTTCAATCCATAAAGTGCCTCCTTCAACCTGTATACCATATCTAGTTTATCTTATAACTAAAATCCTTTTGATTGTTCAATGTATACTTATTCTTCTAATTCACCATTCAAGAAGGAGGACTTCACATCCATATAATATACTTTGAAATATTTGTGTGCTACAAAAGCTAGAAAAATCCTGATAGCTTCCATTCTTTCCACCGGAGCAAATGTTTCCTCAAAATCTATTCCTTCTAATTGTGAGTAGCCCTTACACATAAGTCTTTCCTTGTCTTACCACTTCTCCATTCTCATTCAGTTTTTTCTGGAATACCCACTTAGTTCCAATCACATTCTTGTTTGTTGGTCTTGAGAAAATTTCCCAAGTCTAATTCTTCTCAATCCGCATTAGTTCTTCTTCCATAGCCTCGATCTAATACTCATCCTTGCATGCTTCAATCACTGTTTTAGGTTCAACTTTAGAAAGTAAGTATATAGGTTTACTTATTCTTCAAACATAGTAGTTTTTCTTCTTGTCAACACACCCTTGATTTTGTCACCAATGATTTGATCTTCAGAATGGTTCTTTTGCACATACTTAGGAGTCTTAGGGATCCTTTATAGAGCTTATTCCTCTTCAATATGAAGTTCTTTCTCCTTACCTTCATCTCTGTCATTTTCTCAACACGATGACTCATTTGATTCATATCCATCTATCACCATGGAATTCTTCTATAATTCTTCATCCACTTTGACATTTACACTTTCAATAATCTTCTTTAGCCTCTTGTTGTACCATTAGTAAGCTTTGCTTCTTGTAGAATATCCATGGAAGATACCTTCATCAGATCTTGTATCAAACTTTCTTAAGTTTTATTCATCTCTTCTGATATAACATTTGCTTCCAAATACTATTAAATATTTGACAGTAGAAATTCTTCCATACCACAACTAATAGGGATTCTTTGCACTGTTTTCTCTTGCTTGAACTCTTTTAAGAATGTAGACAATAATATGAATTTACTTCTAATACATTTTCCTCTTTCATCGTTGATCAAGTGCAGCTTCTTGAATAGTCCTATTCTTTCATTCAATCAATCCATTCTACTAAGGAGTCTTAGGAGCAGATGAATGCCTCTTAATCCTATGATTCTCACAAAATTGTTAAACTCGTTGGAGGTGAACTCTCCACCTCTGTCAAACCTCAAAAAATTGATTTTCATATCCATTTCATTCTCAACCATAACTTTGAATGCTTTAAACTTACCTAGAGCTTGAAATTCTTTGAGAAAAGTAAACCATGTCATTCTAGAATAATCATCAATCAATAACACGAAATACTTGTTGCCTTGAAGACTTCTTACCTTGGTAGGACCATGAAATGAAGAAAAAAGGGAGTGTGTGTGAGGCACAAAGGACCTATTTTTCTTATTTTATTTAAAATGTAAGTTATAACATGCAAATGAAGAATGATAATTAAATCTAACTAAAACAGTAATCAAAAGACAGATCTGGAAAGGTAAAAATGTTGTGTACATTTCACCAAAAGTCACCTTTTGAAGCTCACTGAGCACTCATTCACCCTATGGGGAATGGGTCCTGGCTAGGGTTTCTAGAAATTGCTTTATGGGTTCTCTTTTGCTTAGTCTACACTCCCAGATTCTAGGTGTTTACTATTGGACAACCGGAAATAAAATTTGTAGAGGATTTTTCATGATTTGACATATTTTCTTGCAACTTTGACACCTTTGCAACTTTCTTCAATTTTTCTCTTCAAAGGATCTTCAAACTAAAATCTGCAATCACACATCAAAGAGAGAAAAACTTTGTTTGTTAGGTAAATTGGGGTTTTCCTTGGAAAAACCATGTTTTGGTAATTAAACCTTGAAATGAAACAATGAAACATGAAACCTTATTTGAAACCTTGGATAATAAATCTACACACTAGCATGAAGTGGCCTCAATGAATATAGATCTTGATCATGATGTAGACATCCAAATTTGGAAACGTAATTTATCCAAATTTATCACTTTTCGTCTAAAACATCCTCTTATCCAAGTTAATTAAGTAATATTACTATTATTTAATTAATATCCTTAATTCTGCCAAATCCCTAAGGTATTTAATTAATAATTAAATACTTTACACTTTTAATCCTCCTTTCATCAAATGAATTAAATAAATATTACATTTATTTAATTCCTCACATGTCATTTTCATCTAATCCTAATCCATCTCCTAATTTCTTCATTAGGGATGTGCACATGCATAATCCTTGATTAGGATGTGTCACATCCTCCAACTTTTGCAAGTTGGCTTCTAATCCTCATTTATCTTCTAATTACTGATTAATTAATCTTAATCAGTACCTTGGTCAACTCTCTCCATCCCCCAAGGAATTTTTAATTCCTTTTTATTCCTTCAAGATCCCCTTTTCCCATGCATCTTCTAGAACCTTTGACTTGTCACATCAAGTCACATGTGACAAACTCCCACCTTTTGGGAATATTGTCTTATCCACCAGATTCTTCCAATCATTGTGAATTTAAAATTCACTTTTATTCACCCAAGATTCTTCCCATCTCCCAATGTACTTGCAAGGTACTTGTACTTCCTCCACATCATGTACTTCTCTTCCACCTCACTTACACCTCATATCCCCTTAGCCACTTCACCATCCACATGTCAAGATGTGAGGGCTTGTGGATTCTCAACCCACCATAGCCCTTCATCTTGACCTTGTTGGATGCATCTCAACCATTGAATTCTCTAGAGAATTCAAAATTTCCTATAAATACCCCCTCCTCAAGGGCATTTTCAACACTTTAGATTTTCATAACTACATACTACCAATTTGCATTCTCAATCATCCATTATCATCTAGCCATTCATTCTAATCACTTTGCACATTTAATCTTGCATTTAGTCACTCAAGAAATCATCTAAGGAGCACACAAAATCATCCCAAGCAAGGGCCAATCAAGGAGTCATCAACAGCAAGGAAGGTGAAATCGTTTGCATCTTGTTTTATCCATTTTGCTTCTTGTTTTATCACTCTTTTGGCTAATCTTGAAGTGTCCTTAGTCTTTTATCACTTGCATTTTTAGTTATTTTGCACATTAGAATAGGATAAAATTCTTAGGTTCACACATGAAACTTGATGTTAAAAAATGCCTTTGATATGCTTGATAGATCTTGAACACTACATCACCATATTAGCTCAAACAACATGCATGATGCAATACATCTTTGACATGATGAAAGGAATCTTGATTGTTGCAATAATCTTTTATAAATCTGCCTTTGAATACCTTGAGATTTCTCTTGAATGCTCTTGATCTCATAATATTTCTAGAATGCTTGAATACTTGAAA
Source organism: Sequoia sempervirens (assembly GCA_007258455.2). Taxonomy (NCBI): domain Eukaryota; kingdom Viridiplantae; phylum Streptophyta; class Pinopsida; order Cupressales; family Cupressaceae; genus Sequoia; species Sequoia sempervirens. The sequence continues at coordinate 21,263 of VDFB02006803.1, read as the reverse complement.
TTTTTAGGATCTTAGGATGAAACGTAGTGAAATGACCTTGTATTTATATGTATCTTAATATTCATTCCCAAAATTCAAATATCACAAGCTGACATTAAATTATAGATTTGTAATCATTAAAATACCATCAAAAACATATTCTAAAGGGGGGGTCCTAGGTCTAAGTGAGGACCCATTCACCATAGGACGAATGGGTCCTAGGCCACTTACCTAGGACATACATCAGTCAATGTTAAACATTATTTAAAATTAGGGTCCTAGATCTAAGTGAGGGCCCATTCACCCTATGGCGAATAGGTCCTAGGTCCCTTACCTAGGACACACATCTTCCAAAATTAAGTGTTGTATAATGGAATTTATGAATTTCAAGTATTATCCCTCAGAAATTGCATTTAATTAGGCTTGGATTTGAATTAAAGGGGCCAATTAAGGAAAATTAACCTCAATCAATTAATAAAGCCCTAGATTAATGTGAAAGTATAAAGGTACACCTTACAACATTAAAAACAAGGCACAATTAAGTCCATTTTAATTAAAAGGGCCCTGAACTTAATGTGACAACACTAAATTAAGGAAACATTAGGTTCATTTTAATACTAATTATTTCTAAATTAAGTGTGAAAAAAATTATACTTTTTCCTACATTACATTTTTCCCCCACTTTAGTGAGAGTATGACCCCATGTCAAACTCACACTAAAGTAGACATTCAAGACACTTATGTATGCAACAATGACAATGATACACAATCATACAACATCAAATACTAGGAAGATCAAACCTAGAATGTCCAATGCAATGTGGAACACATCTAAGCTTTCAATTTGCACTCACTTGGAGGTAGCAAAACTTCAGGATGTCCACTAGGTGAATCTTCCAATAAAGTGGTTTAGAGAGAAAGTCATGCCAGGTCTATAGGCTCTCACTATATAATGAGAAAGTTATGCCTTTGTTTCGGCTTCTCATTGTACTAACCATACCAAAGCTATCCCTCTAATAACTTCAATAATGCACCACACTACAAGGCTCCATAGGAAAGCAAGGTGTGTTATGCTAGGTGGCCTTGAATTTAGGGTTTGAGCTTCACAAGGTTAGCAAGTTGTGTTATGTAAAACACTTATGAACATTATATATATAGGGTTTTTGTTCAAATGGACTTGGCTTAGTTCATGTAAGGTATTCTTCTTAGGGAACACCATACCTAATGTCTCCAAGAGAGGACAAGTCAAGAGTAAAATATTCACAACTTAGGGAGTGCAGTGCATCGCATCACCACTAAGATGAAAGTCATACACTAAGAATTATCACACTCTTGGAGGAAATCAAACCCAATGACATCACAAAGAAAAGGACACATCACAAGAAAAAATGAAATCGCACCATGAAACATGGATAATGTCAAAAGATATTATCAATGTATGCCCCCACTTTAAAGTGGTTACTAACACTATTGTTACGAGAAATTACTTTAAAGTAGCTAATGTTCAATTCCTAAGACATGAGAGCTTCCTCAGAAATCCCTATGCCAAGTCATATGTTCTTGAAATAAAGCTACGTCATAAAAAAGGAGGGATGGATTTCCCCAAAAAATACAAAAGGGATCTATGGATTCAGGGTTAGTATATCTTTGCTACAGTGTTGGTATAGAGCTCAGAAACATCATCATTGCCCAAATACTCATAGAACTGGAAGAATGACACAAAAAGAGTGAAAACAAAGAAAAATCTTTTCGAGTCAACATGGAAGATACCTAAATTTGTCTCAACACCTTGCATCATCCCCAAAAGGAAAACACAAGACAAATGAAAATGGTAAAAATTTTATGACATAGAGAAGAATGTAGATACAAATAAAGGAATGCACAAAAATTAAAAAATAGTATGAGTGATTACATTATTGAAATGCAATTACATAAAGAAACATGAAAACAAAAAAAATGAAAAATACTAGTAAGGCACATGCGAGTCAACCTATAGAAGATCATCCACATCCCAATCTTGTTTAGTATATGTGAAAGGAGGACAACTAGCCAAAGGTACAACATCAAGTGCCAAACTAGGACACACACCAAGTTCAACACTCTTATCATCATTTAAATTCATGGAAGAAGAGAACAATGAATTCAACTCATTATGCGCTTGTTCATCACTCTTTGCAATATCAATGGCATCATCTAAATTAATCACAATAGGAGGTTGAAAATGATAATGTCCATAGAAGTTTGTTCATGTTTACATTGCAACGAGGGTGAAGAGACATCATGCATTGCTTCAGGAAAGTTTGGATTTTTTATTTTTTGTGTTGCTCTTTTCTTCTTTAGTTTGTAACATACGAGCAATAGCATGACATATACACCTATGCTCTTTAGCATTTTAATTTCATTTCAATCTATTATCAATATGTGATTGTGTAGGAGTGGGTTTTTCAACCATAGGTTTCTTTTCTTCCCTTAGGGAGGAACTAGAGGAACCATAAGAGGTTGTTCAACCACTTTCTCTTTGACTTTGTACAATTGTTTGATTTCTGGAGGCACAACATGATTGCTTTGATTGTCTCATGGTCTCTTATAGGAAACTATATGAGGATTTTTCATTGGTTGGCCTTGGATATTTACAATGACTTTTGGTTCAATCATGGTTCTAATAAGGATAGGTGGCTCAATCACGGGTTGAGGCATATTTCTAAGGGATAATTCTACTATGCACTTCACCTTAAACTTTTGATATGATTTGAAAAAGAATTCTTCACGAGTCTAATAGGTTCAATAGGAAGGCCAAAAGAAATCCAATGAAAAGTTCCCGTGCGGGAAGACACGTGATTAAACCCACTATGGTGCACTTTAAATATTTCATTGCCAAAGGGAAAATTCAAACATTTATGCACAATCAACGAGATGAAATTCATGGAGCAGAGCCATAGATAGCCTAACGTCACATGAAATTGGTCTAATGACGAGATGGTGGTGGATGATACATTTAATGTTTTCAGCCCAACCTTTAGAGGGAGAATTATCAATCCAATTGCAGCGCAAGAAAAACCATTATGCATTTTGATCCATGCTTTTGGTTTTTCATATGTGTCTTGATAGAGCCCATGCATGAATAGGAATTCTTCAGTAATCACATTCTCTACACAAATGAGATCAATTAATATCGCATTAGCAGGCTTGTCATTGATTCTCCTAGCTATGTAAAGAGGACCATCAGGTGCATGTTTGATTATGTCATTTTGTGAGAAAGAAATATCAAGGGGTATTTTGGTTTGGCCCATACAAGGTCTAGCTTCAATAAACAACACCATTCTAATCATTTCTTCCCCATTGTAATCTTTTGTTTTTTCATCATTTGTGTCAATATTCATCACATCATTATTTGTTTCATTAGCTTTGACAAATGAAATATTGTGTTTCGGCATGGGATTTGTAAAGATTTGTAAGTTTCAGTTAGGAGGAGCTACAAACTTGTTACCTTGATTGTTCAGACCTCCAATTTGAAGTTAATTAGAATCAATGAGGTCTTGCACAAGATGTTTAAAACACTTACAATATTTTGTATTGTGTCCATTTTGTCGGTGGTAATGGCAATAAGCATTTGATCTATAGTTTGAGGGTAATGGTTTATTAGGATTAGCAGCTTTGACAGGGAGTAAGAAAATCATATTCTTGTTCATGAGCTACAACATGATGTTATGAAGGGTATTAGGTAGATGGGTAAATTTTCTATTCCTTTCCCCAAAAGAAAAAGGATTTGTCATCTTTATAGCAGCCACTTGGTTATTAGATTGTTTATTCCGTTGAGGGGAATTAAGTTGTAAAAATCCCCTATTCTATTTCTTGAAAGGTTGATAACTATTTTGAGCTACAGATTCAATTTTTTCAGGGCGGCTAGGAGGGTTTTTCACATCATGACTACTAACAAAAATATGATAGTCACAAAGGTTTGTACATAACTATGTGAAGGATGGGCATTTTAATATCTTGAGTTTGGTTTGTATTTTGTTTTGTAAATTGGCAATAAATATTCATTGAAGGTCAGCATCAGGAATCTTAATTTTTATATGTGAATAAAGCATTTGATATCGTGCGATAAAATTAGTGAATTTCTCATCATCCTATTGTTTCCATGTCATTAAATCAGCTAGGATCATCTTGGGACCCATGTGAATGTGGAAGTTTTTGTAAAAGGCATCAACAAGCTCATTGAATCAGTTGATTGATTTATTTGGTAAAGAGAAAAATAACTCTAAAGCAGTATCCTTCAGGGATCTAGGGATGAGTTTAGCCAAGAGTTTATCCTCAAAAATGAAGTCTCTACATAGGGTTGTATAAGTGGAAACATGGCTAATAGGATGTCCTTTCCCACCATATTTCTCAAATCTAGGAACTTCTATACCTTGTGGCATTTGTGTTCTCAATATCTCTAGGGATAACGGGTTGGTTTTGATGTATTGTGAAGGTTGAACATTGTTGTTTTGATTTAGGATGGTGATTTTTTGTTCAATGGATGAAATGTTTTACAAAAGTGTGTTAATGATTGGATCATTGTTAGTAGTGTAAGATGAAGGGGAATAAGGTAGAGTGGTGTATGTTTGCAGAGGGCAAGTAAATTTTAGGTTTGTAAGGGGAGATGGTTGAGGAGATATGATATTTGAATGCACAAAGCTAGAAGGATTCCCAACAAAAATACCTAAGGAAGTGTTGACATGGATAGTAGGCTAAATGGTTGTGGTAACTTGAGTACTCGTGTATGTAGGAATAGAGACGAGTGTTGTAGAAGGAGGAATTGAAGTTCCATCTTGGCTTTGAGTATTCCCCAAAGCTTGAGCACAACTTGTCATGGTAGGGATGGTAAATTGTTAACATCATGCACATTGGTTGTAGGTGAGGAAGTAATTGAAAATGAGGTATGCATGTTATGATCCATAGGGGGTTGATTATCAACACTATTACAAAGAGAGTTAGAAAACTCAAAATCCACAGCGAATGGTGTATCATGAGATGACATGAGTCTTGAACTATGTCTTACAATAGTATTGCTAATAGGACCAAGTTGTAAAGCTCATACAAGTTTCACAAACTTAACGCCAACCCAAAATGGGAGGAGGGTAAAGTGCAATGAAATGACCTAGAATGCAATATGCAAATGCAATTTTCATTTTTTAAATAAGGTAATTTTATTACACTATGTAAAATTTTGTAAATGAAGTCTTGTAAATGCAATTTTGAAATCACACAATGCACTAAATTTATCAAATTAATCTAGGTAAGATCAAATTGATGAAACAAAAATTCTATAAACATAAATAGAAATATGATAGCAGCAAACAAGAATGCAAAAATGATTTATTTTATGCCCAAAAAATTAGAATGTGACCTTGATTAGGGACTCATTCGTTCTAGGGAAAATGGGTCTTAGGTGAGGGTTTTGAAATAGGTTTTTAGAAATTTTTGAGTGACTTTCAGTAGTTTCCAGATTCTAGTTTGTTACACCAAGTTTTAGTTTGATTTTTTGTAAATTCAATGTTAAATGCAAGTGCAAAATGTGAAAAAATGACAACCTAGAAAACCTGATTTGATATGCAAATTTTGTTTCAATTTTCAAATGCAAGTTAATATGATGTAAATGATATGGAAGATGACTGATTTTTTTTATATTTTGTAGATTTAAAGAATGCAAAATATGCAATCCTAAAACCCTTTGGGTGATCCCACAATAGTGGTTTACAATTTTTGGCCAAATTGAGCACTAAAATATATTTTTTTAACTAAATCTTCACTTTCGGGCACCTATAACAACTAAACCATGAGGAATTTGAAGATGATGCAAACTAGAGTTTCATGAAATTTTGTCTATAGATTCTAAATATATTTTTTTCAAAAATTTTGGAATCAGATTGCACCTCTTTTTCCATCTCCCTCAAAAACTAGTTTTTTTAGAAAACAACATTTTAAAAAAGTGACGCTCACCATATAACGCATAAGTTTTTTTCCATGAAGGATAAAATTCTAATTCTTTTGAATTTAGATTCGTAACTCTGATATCTAGTGTTTCCACTTGGTTAGATAGTTTTTTGTTTAATATTTTTTCTTTAATCAAGTTTTGAATTCAAACCAATTATAATTTAGAGACAGCGTGACCGTATAATGCGTAACTTTTTTTGTATGTATTGAAATTCATTTTTTTTTTCTTTTTTGGATCAAGAACTTAAATATCTGGTGCACTAATATATATATATATATATATATATATATTTAATAATCTGCTATTTTTTCGCAAGTGCAGAATAGAGAGCTTGATTTTTGGTGAAAAACCTACTTTCACGAGAAATAAAAAATAAATATAATAATTAAATTAAATTTATTTAAAACTATACTTTTTGGGAAGCTTACAATAGGGACTACATACTTACAAAAAATAAATTTTAAACGAATTCATTTGATCCCCCAAATGGTAAATCAAAAGTGGTTTTTTATCAGCATTTTGATAGGTGTAAAGGAGACTCTGTTATAGGTATGGTCTAAAACTAGCAGGGTTATATCCAAGGGGGTTTGATTTAAGGTAGTTTGATCAAACCCTCTTCAATTGGAATTCTTTAAATGAAACCTTTTCAGGCTTAAATCATTATATTTTCTAAAAATATGTGATTTCAACAAAAATAAGTTCCTCCCATAAATTGTAAACCAGCTTTGTGGGATCACCCTTAAATGAAATGAAAAGTTGAATGCAAACTAGACACCCTAAATGAGACCTAATTCAATGCAAAGAGATGCAAATGAATGCAAGATCTAAATTTAAGATGAAAGAAGAATCCTGAAATCAAAAAATGTAATGCTCAAACTCATGTTCACCAAAATGAAACAAAGAAAAATAGGAGGGGTGTGTTCAGGCACAAAGGACCTATTTTCGTATTTCATTTAAAATGCAAGCTATAACATGCAAATGAAGAACAATAATTAAATCTAACTAAAACAACAATAAAAAGGAAAACCTGGAAAGGTAAAAATGTTGTGTACCTTTCACCAAAAGTCACCTTTTGAAGCTCACTGACGACTCATTCACCCTATGGTGAATGGGTCATGGCTAGGTTTTCTAGAAATTTCTTTCTAGGTTCTCTTCTACTTGGTCTGCACTTCCAAATTCCTGGTGTTAACTATCAGACAACCATAAATAAAATTTGTAGAAGAGCTTCCATGATTTGACAACTTTTCATGCAACTTTGACAACTTTGCAACTTTCTTCAATTTTTCTCTTCAAAGGATCTTCAACCTAAAATCTACAATCACACATCAAAGAGAGAAAAATGTTGTTTTTTAGGTGAATGGGGGTTTGCATTGGTCAAACCCCATTTTGGTAATTAAACCTTGAAATGAAACAATGAAACCTTATTTGAAACCTTGGATAATAAATCTACACACTAGCATTAAGTGGCTTTAATGAGTGTAGATCTTGATCATGAAACTTGATGTGAAACAATTCCTTTGATATGCTTGATAGATCTTGAACACTACATCACCATATTAGCTCAAACAACATGCATGATGCAATGCATCTTTGACATGATGAAAGGAATCTTGATTGCTGCAATAATCTTCTATAAATCTACCCTTGAATTCCTTGAGAATGCTCTTGAATTATCTTGATCTCATAAAATTGCTAGAATTCTTGAAGATTTGAAATTTCTAGGATCTTAGGATGAGACATAGTGAAATGACCTTGTATTTATATGTATCTTAAGATTAATTCTTGAAATTCAAATATCACAAGATGACATTGAATTATAGGTTTTAAATCATTAAAATACCATCAAAAACATATTCCAAAGGGGGTTCCTAGGTTTAAGTGACGACCCATTCGCCATAGGGCGAATGGGTCCTAGGCCACTTACCTAGGACACACATTGGTCAATGTTAAACATTATGTAAAATCATGGTCCTAGATCTAAGTGAGGACGCATTCAACCTATGGCGAATGGGTCCTAGGTAACTTACTTAGGACACACATCTTCCAAATTTAAGTATTGTATAATGGCATTTATGAATGTCAGATTTTATCCCTCAAAAATTGCATTTAATTAGGCTTGGATTTGAATTAAAGGATCCAATTAAGGAAAATTAATCTCATTCAATTAATAGAGCCCTAGATTAATGTGAAAGTGTAAAGGTACACATTACAACATTAAAAACAAGGTACAATTAAGTCCATTTTAATTAAAGGGACCTAAACTTAATGTGAATATGAAAAACATAATACAACACTAAATTAAGGAAACGTTAGGTTCATTTTAATACTAACTATTTCCAAATTAAGTGTGAAAAAGGGATACTTTTTCCTACACTACAAACCACAAAGGTTTGTATCCACCAACTCCAATTGCTCGATAGTAAATTGTTCTTTGACTTTGAAACTTCTTCTTTCTTGCTCCCCAATTTGACATTCCTTGTAGACAACATTGATGGGCTTTTTAATCCTTGGCAGATCTCTCGCAGTTTGAACTAAACTGATCCTCACTAGTCTAACAAAATTAATGTGTCACATCCTTCAATGCTATAGCCAACTTTCACTAATCTAAGTCATAAAGCAATGACCATTAGAACCTTTAAGCTGATAAAAGTTTCCATATGTCCTTCCAGTAGCAACCACAGTTCCAGGAGCCTTTTTTGATCTCACATCCATCATCCTAAAACATAATATTATAGCCTTTGCTACAAATTTATCCAACACTCAAGAGGTTATGTCTCAAAACCTTATCATAAAGAACATCATTTGTATTATGTTTTACATCAAAACTGATAGAACCTTTTCCATATATCTTAGTAGATGTATCATCACAAAAATTAACTAGGCCTCCATATTTCTCAATTTTAACAAACTTACTTTTGTCACTGGTCATATGATTTGAGCATCCACTATCTATAATCCAGTAGTTCTTCTCCTTTCTAACATGAAGAGAAGTCACTATAGCATTGTGACCTGTTTCCAAAGCACTTTCCTTCACACATCTCTCAAAGTTAGCAAAATTAGATTCAACTTCCATAGCCATGAACAAGAATTCACTATCCTCATCATCCCCATAGTAAGATTCATCATTAGATATACTAGCATCTTCTCTAACATGATAAATTTTCTTAATTTCTTTACCTTTGTTTTCTTTGTTCTTGTCATTCAAAGCTTTGTTTGAAAATTTTGAAGCATAATGACCTATCTTACCTCAATTGAAACATTTGAAAGGTAACTTACATCTATATTTACTAGTACCCTTTTTTATTTTCCTCACAAAGTTTTCTTCTATATCATTAAGATCCTCCTGATCTGATTCCTTAGTCTTTTCAAATTCACCAGCCTTGAAAGCAGTCTCAACTTTTGTATTACTTGGGCCAAATTCTCTCTTTTCAAAAGCAAGTAAAGAACCATACAACTAATCTCTAGAATATTTTCTTAAATATTGAACTTCCTAAATAGCATAAACTTTATGACTATAAGATTTAGGAAGAGTTCTCAATACCTTCTTTACCACTTCTTCTTCTTCAAGATTTCCACGAAGACCTCTAATGGAATTGACAACTTCATCCACCTTCTACATGTAGCTTGTAATTTTTTCATCTTCAAACATTCATAGGTTCTCAAATGTGGTCTTTAGATTCTACATCTTAGCTTGCTTGACCTTATCATCTCCTTCATAAATACTTTCCAACTTTGTCTAGATATCTTTAGCAGATTTCAGACTAATAACCTTCACAAGTTCAGTATTAGAAAGACCACTTAAAAGAGCATGCCTTTCTTTACAATTGTTTTCATAGGCCTTGATCTCATCATCAGTATTCAGACCACCAATAGGCATAGTATATCTAGTCTTAATAGACATCTAAACTCCAAATCCACGTGATATTAGGAAACCTTCCATCCTTGTCTTCAAGAAATCATAGTCTAATCCATAAAACAAAGGAGCATCCCTCTTGTGTGACATCCTAGATCAACCTCAAGCAGTTAACATTTCTTCCAAGGAACCTTGTTGTAATACCAATTATAGAATGAAAATAAGACAACTGAGAGGGGGGGTAAATTGGTTGTACATTAAAACATCAAAACCCTCATAAACATTCAGATCTATATCAACTTAATTAACCCTTAATCTATTAGGATGATTTAGCATGAAATCAACTAACTAAAACTAAAACACATCAACACTATGCACAATAGAACACCATATTTACGCGGAAAGCCAAATAAGGGAAAAAACATGGTGAGGATTAGCTCAAAATATAAAGTAATTGCAACATCAAATGTACAAAAGGCTCACTGTTGGACGGCTCACTATTGGAGGGCTCACTACACAATTAATATTTAAGTGAACACTTCCTCAAATCCAAAGATGACTCATAGACCATATGTAACACTTGAAAATAAACTAGAATATTCCACACTCACCCTGAAATACAACAAATTCCTTCACAATAACTTTCACTTGAAGAATGTACACATCTAGTACACTCAGACAACCTTCTGGAATACACTGCAACTTAAGAAACCAACTTGTGGATGATGAGGGCCACATTGCCCAAATCCCACAGAAATCACAACAACAGATACCAACACAAAATATGCGAGACAAAAAATTGACTTACTTTCAATTATTTTTAGAAAATGCAATTACAGATTCAAAGCTTACATGCTACAGCCTCATGGGCTTGATTCATTACAACAAAATCAACTATGAAAAGAAAAATCTACTATTAGGCTGTGGGGTCACCTTCTACAACCCCCACTTAACCTTTTTTATTTTTTCCCCAATAACCGCCTAGAATGTTCTAGAAAGTACAAATTTCCCCTTTTTGTTTTGGTGCCAAAAGTCTCGTTGTTTGATTTTTCACCTAGGAAGATTTTTTTATGAAATTCACTTTTTAGAGGACCAACCCGCCAAGGCCATAACTTTTGATTCAGTGTCCAATAAGCTATTATTCCATATCATTGGAAAGCTCTCGATGAGTTCTACAACACCACGAACCACCAGTAGAGTCGGTTCGACCACTCTTGAGCTATTTAGGCCTCAAAGTTTTATATCTGAATTTGAAGTTGCATTGGAGAAATTTCCTGGGATAGAAACTTTAATTTCTCCAAATCATGCAACGTATTGAGGTGATTCTTTAGCGATCAAAATTTTTTTTTGCTCTCCTCCTTGGGGTAAATTTTCATGTCCATATGAGCCCATTTTGGCTGACTTACTAAAAATAGTAAGTGCTCATTTTTCACTATTTTTGATGTCTGACAATCTTATATCCCTAAAGTGCCATCATGGGACTCAAAACAACTAAAGAATTTTTTTTTAAATATTTTTTTTGGGTGGTGCAAGATTTCCCTACACCACTGGATGCTCCTACATCAAACACCCAAGGTAATTTGAAAAGTGACCCTGTCACTTCTCAGGAGTTAGAGGAAACCAAGGCAGTTAACCTCAACCTCAGATAAAAATTATGAATCTTCATGGACCTTCCTCTCCATTTCACCAAGTACTCTACATATTGTCTTCTTGTGCTTCTACCCACTATGGCTATCCAGGATTTCTTCTATCTCTCCTTCTCTGAAGTAGGTGCTGAATTTTAACTTTCATTTATCAACCCCTCCTTTATATCACCTCCATGATACTTTTTCAAATTAGCAATGTTGAACATGGGAGAAATGTTTATTCCACTAGGCAACTCTAACTCATAAGCATTTCTTGAATAATGCTTCTTCAAGATCTTGTCCAAACCTCTTCATCTTTAACTTGTTGTATGTACCAACTGGAAACCTTTCCTTTCGCAAATGAACTGTGACTTCATCTCCTACCTAGAACTCCTTATACCTCCTTTTTTGATATGCTTGAACCTTATATTGTGAGTTCTTTGATATGTTTCTTTACCTCTTCATGCAAATTCTTTAGGTGCTCAGCAAAATATCAGCCTCAACACTACTCTTCTCCCTCTTATCCATCTTTCTCAGTACAGAAGAATTTCTTGGACTACTCCCATATATAATCTAGAATGGTGATTTACCAGTGCCTATTGATAAGGTGTTGTAAGCAAATTTACTCCTATTGGTATAATCAAATCCCATCGGGTTTGTGGATGGTATGTAGAATTGAACTTCAAATCTGTCTTCAACTTCTTCCATAATGTCCTCCAAAAATAACCAACAAATTTGGTATCTCTATCTAAAACTATACTCTTTGGTAGAGCATATAGTCTCACCACCTCTCTGAAAAACTCTGCAACATGAACAACATCTAGTCTTATGACACAGAATGAAATGTGCCATCTTTGAAAATCTATCCACCACCACAAATATGGAATCATGCCCTCTTGTGTCCTTGGCAATCCAAGAACAAAATCCATGCTAATATCCTCCCATGGCCTCTCAGGTATAGGTAATGGTTGATACAATCTAGTATTCTGACTTGTTCCTTTTGCCATCTGACATACTCTACAACTTTGTACAAATAAGGGATAGGTCTTTGAACCATCAGATTATGCAAGACCTATAATATACTCAAGCTCCTCAAATTATCATCGTCAGAAGGTATGCTATATACATCATCAAGATGAATGAGAAAATTTATAGTAGTATCATCTAGGAATGAAGAGGTATGACGGTCTCCATAGATCTCCCAAAGACTAGTCCAAAGCATGTGAAGACAATCAATATATGATACAACACAATGTAAAGATCAACATTGGAAAAAATCTATCCTACAACATGATCATTGATATTACCCCATGTTGATCTCATCCTTGGTGTGTCTAGTCTAGATATGAGTCCATAAATACAAGGAAAAATATTAACCCACCTGAGATGTGTAAGGATGTCATTTTTGCAAGACTCATAATTATCCTTTTCTAGGATTGCTACAAAAGGATGAACAAAAACCCCATGATACTTTCTCAAATGATAAAATTAGATACCAATAATCTCAACACATATGGATCAGCTAAAATGAAGTCATCCCATACAAATAGAACATTTGTAGGTGCCAAGATGTTCAAATAATCAACAAAAATCTGAAATAGTGAAAAAACTAAATAAAATATACCTGGGAAAGTTTTGGAAAAATTGCATGGATAGTTGTGTATATCTTTGAAACACCTTTCCAATGCTACAAGAATCATGAAAATTAGAAATATTGGTAAGAAACTATGAGATTAAGAATGCTAAAAATGATGATCTAACTTTGAAAAGTGATAGAATATAACAATAGTAAAATATATTAAAAATGCTCACCACTAGAAAGTGCTCAGAATCATTTTTCTAATGATATCTCATTTGTGAAAAATTGACTCAATTTTCCCAACTTATGGTAAAAAGAAAAAATTCCCATTTTAGGCATGCAAACTAGGGTTGTGTGGCCCCTAGTGTCTAGCCAACGGTGAGATGACAACTCTCTAGTAGTGAAAGGGTAGTGATAGGGCCACAAATTGGTGGTGATTGGGTAGCTAATGAGCAATGATAGAGCAAAGATAATTGGAAGGTTGTTGGGCACTAGTTGTGGTAGCAAGGTGAATTTTTTTACCATCGTGGTGGTGATAGAGAGTAGAGGAGGCACTTGGGAGTGGTGTGATGATAGAACCTACAACCTATGGATTTAATCCCCCTTTTGACTAGCTAGAACCAAAGACTACATAGTTTTTTTAAATTCGGCTACCTAAAAAAAAATTATTGCTAATTTTTGTCACCATAAATGATTAGTTGCCAAATAGAAAAATAAAATGGTGATCATGAAATAGTAAAATCCACCTAAAAATCGTAGAAATTTGCAACTATATTCTTTTTTCTAGGATTGTATATCACATGCTATATTTTTGCACAATCCCTTTGTAGTGATGGTGGCCATGAGGTTATAGCATGTATGGGACCATGAATTCTATTAAGATCCATGTGGGTATATGATTGTATGGAATTCCTACCTTAATTTTTGTGCCATAAAAATGCCTCAAATTTCCCCACTCAAATTTTGATGATTTGATAGTCGATCTTAGGGTTTTTGGGTATTATAGATGAAATGATTAGGTCTATTTTGCTCCAAGATGCATGATTTTTTCTGAAGTTTAAATCGCTCAAAACATAGATAGGAAATTACATATGTAATGCTATGATATCATGACAAAGTTTATTGTTGAACCCCATAGCTCCCAAAAATCACCTACAACCATAATACCTATAACAAAGAGAGAAAACACAACTAATTTACTATGCAACCCTTGAGAAATCTACTAATCCAAAAAAGCATCTGCATGATTATAATATACAATAATAAATTTCTATAATAAGTAAATAGAAAAAAAAAAACCTAGAGGAAACCTTAAGAAAGGATTAAATTAGATCATGGCATGTGTCCTCATCCTATGCTATGAGACAAAAAAGGCACATAATACATTTAACTTAAGTATGCTAGTGTAATAGTGGACCTAATAATTAATTAATTAAGATGATATTTATATTTTAATCTAAAATATTCTACATTCTCTAAATTTAGTCATTTTCAAAATCAAAACACACATGTCACTTTTGTTGAATGCACACAAGACAACTAAGGGGGGGGGGGTAAATTAGTTGTACATTAAACATCAAAACCCTCATAAACATTCAGATCCTTAACAAATTTGTTAACCCTTAATCTATTAGAATGATTTAGCATGAAAGAAAATAACATAAATTGAAACACATCAACACCATGCACAATAGAACACTAGATTCACATAGAAAACCCAAGAAGGGAAAAACCACGATGAGGATTAGCTCACAATATAAAGTAATTGCAAAACTGAATACAAAAATCTCACTGTCGGAGGGCTCACTACCCAAGAGAAAGAAGGTCTCACTACTAGATTACATAAAAGAAGAAAGAAGAATGTTATAGTGAGAATTCCATCGCAATGCAACTGAAAAATCCACCACAACATCACCAACACATTCACAACCTTTTTGAAGATTGTAGACGCCTTCTGCTCACTTCTTCTAGTAGTCTAACTCATTGAAGTTCACACTACTCAAATTCACACTTCACAACTCTGAAATTTTCATCACACACTTCACTACCTAATTCTCCATCAACTCATCACTTATTTATGCCTTCTTCAACCTTGAAAACATTCTCCAAGGTCGGTTATGCACCTCAACTATGCAAATTCAAATTAGTTTGGCACAAAGCATTTTTGTGGTGGAAAGGAATGAAAGCAAACCACATCACACCTTAACTCAGACCTAAATACAATCATACATGCCACACCATGATTCCACAATCATCGAAGAAAATCCATAATTAGTGTAAGAACCCAAAGTCAGATGAACTAATGTAAACACAATTAAAACTTAAGCACACACATCATCAAATCCAAAGATGACTTGCAGACAACACACCATGCTTGAACACAATCTAGAATATTCCACAAATACCCTGAAATCCAAAAAATTCCTTCACAAAAACTTTCACTTAAAGAATGTACAAACCTAGTACACTCAAACAACCTTCCACACACTGTAACTCAAGAAACCAACTTTTGAATCACCAAACCATGAAAAAAATTGACTATAGGTAGATGTGACCATTATTAGCACAATTCCAGAATTGCAAGACCATGAACCAAACTATGGAGAAATGCAAAGAAAACCCATTTCTCCTAGACATCACTACAACATAGTTCACACACTGGTGAACACAACTTCTTCTACACAACGATCCAAAACAAGAAACTTTGAATATAGAACTTCAGAACACCTCTGACCAACATATCCAAACCACATAAGAATATCTTCAACACAAGATAAATGTAAAGCCAAACTAGAGCACCACTCTATACACCAAAATACCTCTACACACACATTATTTCCTCTTTAATTCAAATTTTCTCAAAAGAACTTGAAAACCAAGCTCCAAAGACATACTCATCATCTTTAGCACTTCCTCATCATCACCAAACCAAGTGCAACTGAACTTTACACCCATAGAGGCTTGTCAAAGCAACACCAAAGGTTGACACCAATAACACTTACTAATGAAAACATAATGCAACTAATTAAAGCATCAACACAACCAGTCATCAATAACAACAGAAACATAAACCTGCAACAATCTACCCCAAGCTATCAAATGTTTTTACATCAATGAAACACCAACTACTCATACTTGCAACAATCTCCCCCTTTTTCATTGATGCAACACATGATGTGAAAAATCGTTAGAAACAAAACAAGAAGCTCTAATTACCAACATACTACTCCATACCAACTCTCTCTCTTTCTTTCTCAAATTACTCTCTCAAATACACTATACTCTCCCCCTTTCTAAACATTTTTCACATTGCTTCCTCTCCCCCTTTAACATCAATGGCAAAGGACAACACATCTTTCATCTCTTTCTCCCTTTGACATCACACACATTTTCTTTCTTTACTACTCTACATACTCCCCCTTAGGAGCACACAACAATCTTCATCAATCATCAACCACTACATATATCCTTTGACACATCCAACAAAGAAAAACACCAACCTGCACCAACATTAACTCTCCCTGACTGCAATGACCAACAAAGCACTACCTACTCCCCCTGAGAGGTAGCCTCGAACATCAGTCTAGAACAAAGAATGAATCTTGAAATCCACTAGAATTATGCATATCTTTATGCATCTAGTTCAAAGAAGGAGGGGAAATAACCCCTAAATTCTCCCAAAGATACTCAAAAGTATCCTTAGGAAGACCCTTAGTGAATATATTAGTAACCTGGTCCTTTGTAGGAACATACTCAAGCTTCACTTCATTCTCTGCAACCTTCTCTCTGAAAAAGTGATACTAGATTGAGATATGTTTTTTCCTTGAGTGCATCACTAGATTCTTTGAAATGTTAATAGCACTTGTATTGTCATAGAAGATATAAATTTATTCATCATATACCTCTCTAATATCCTTCTTGAGGTTTTCCTCATCCACAACACCTATGTGTAGCAAAATTTTGTTGCAATGTATCCTACCTCCACAGTAGATAAAGATATTGAATCTTCCTTCTTGCTCAAGCAAGACATCGATATACATCCAAGAAAGAATACAACACCACTTATACTTTTCATGTCATCCACACAACCTGCCCAATCAACATCTGTATAAGCACTCAAAGAAAAATCAATATCCTTTGGATACCACAAACCATGTTCCAAAGTGCCCTTCAAGTATCTGAATATCCTCTTCATTGCTCCAACATGTGACTCTACAATCTTCTTGAAATATAGCCACAAGAAAAACTGCATGCATGATATTCAGTCTAGTAGCAGTTAGATATAGCAGTCCTCTAATCCTGGTCTATACTTGCTCTAATAAGCCTTAGGAGATTCATCATTCTTAGCTTGCAACCAATAACCATAGGGTATTAGGGGTACATACTAGTTTAGAAACTTCCATTCCAAACTTCTTCAACATTTCCTTAACATACTTTGATTGTGAAATTAATATACCTTTCTTTGTCTAACTAAATTGTAACCCAAGAAAGAAATTCATCTCCCCAAACATAGACATCTCAAATTCTTTCTACATCTCTTTTGTAAATATCTTGCACATAGCTTCATTTCCTCCAAAGATTATATCATCAACATACACAACCACAATCAGTATTTGATATTTTTAAACTTTGAAATAAAGATTACTATCTATAGCACCTTTATTGAAACCTTGCTCTATCAAGTACTTGTCCAAACTTGCATACCAAGATCTGGGAGCTTGCTTCAACCCATGTATTTCATTCTTCAATCTACAAACCATATCCAGTTTTTCTGATAACTAAAATCCTTTTGGTTATTCAATGTATACTTCTTCTTCCAACTCATCATTCAAGAAAGAAGACTTCACATACATCTAATAAACCTTGAAATATTTATGTGCTGCAAAATCCAAAAACATTCTATTAGCTTCCATTCTTTGCACTGAAGAAAATATCTCCTCAAATTCTATTCCTTCTACTTGTGAGTAGCCCTTACACACAAAACTTGCCTTGTTTCTTACCACTTCTCCATTCTCATTCAATTTTTTTTTGGTATACCCACTTGGTTCCAATCACATTCTTGTTTGCTAGTCTTGGGACAAGTTCCCAAGTCTAATTCTTCTTAATCTACATTAGTTCTTCTTCCATAGCCTTGATTCAATACTCATCCTTGCATGCTTCAATCACAATTTTGGATTCAAATTTAGAGAGTAAACATATGTGCAGTGATATTTTGTTTACAGATAGATGAGTAACAATTATGTGATTATGTGAATTCGTGTACAAAATGGTCAGAGCACAGTGACATTGTCTTTATAGATATGGGTACAGTGACATTTTTCTTTTAAATAGATGTGAAACGATCATGTGAATTTTGTTCATAAAAGATCAAAGCACAGTGACATTGTCTTTATAGATATGGGTATAGTGACATTTTTCTTTTAAATAGATGTGAAACGATCGTGTGGATTTTGTTCACAAAAAGGTCAAAGTACAATGACATTTTCCTCATGAACATATGTACAGTGGCAGTTTTACTCATAGATAGATGTACAGTGACATTTCCTCATAGACAAATGTGTAACGATCATGTGAATTCATGCACAAAATGGTCAGAGTGCAGTGACATTTTCCTCATGGATGGATGTGTAACAATCATGTGAATTTATCCACAAAGCGGCCAGAGTACAGTGGCATTGTTACTAATAGATAATGAACAATGAAATTTTCCTCATGGACAGATGTGTATTGGTCGTGTGAATTCGTACACAAATATTATATCATAATATTTTATCTTATAGATTACCTTTTGATTTTGAAAGACATTTGAATAGTATTGATGGTGTTCCTTATTAAGAACCCATCAACGCAAACTATTTTGTTGTATATAAAGATTAACAGGTAAGATTAGATTAAGTATTGAATGAATTTGGTAGAATGTATATCTCTACGTCTTTGTCATTAAGTCTCAATTGATTAAATTTGGTGGAATAAATAATCTTCAATCTTTAACATTGAACTGAAAGGAATCAAATACCCAACACTATAATGATTGAAACCGAATTCAAATCCTTCAAAAATCAATATTAAAATTGAGGTTCAAATCAAACTATAATATATCAATAATATATCAATTTATTTTCTAAATTTCCTATGAACTTATCTATTACACCCTCTAAAGGTGAGAGTACCCATTATTATTTAGTGAAATATGCCTCCTATGTCCTGGTAGACGTTGCCTAAGAGTTCAATAATTTCTATTGACAGGATAATATCAAATTCAATTCCTAAAGATATTTTTGGGGGAAACTGAGATTTGTGGTTCACGATGAGGGAATTCATGAAGAGCAATGAATGCATCCATCTAAATAAATTCATGATTTGACAATGGTATTGACTGTACATGTTCAAGTAAAACACGCAAATGCACCAAAATATGTGATAAATTATCTAACTACTTTAATTTCTATCACATTGAACATATTTAAATCATTAACGCGAAAAAACAAATTAACAGAAGACAAACATACCCAACAGTAAAACTTAAATTTCGTCACATCTGAATATTAAGATAATGTTAGCACCAATCAATGCAGCAAATTTAAAAAAAAAACGGAAAGAAGATTTAGTGGGTTTCGAACTCGGCACCTTTTCGGGTGCCTACAAACAAGGATTCATGCCTTATGCTGTCACACTAAGCACCTTTCTGCTCGTAACAAACTCATGGGCTTAACAGTATAATTTTCTTTTTTTTTTAAAAGACATTCAAATTTATTTTTTAAAAATAGCATGATAAGATAATTCAGAACGGTGAATACATACAAATTGATTTGTATTAAATTGTTGTAAGAATATAAATAAATAAATAAAATTAAGATGGCACTTGCTACTGTAGTGTGGAAGGCTTAGCTAACAATCTAATGTATAAATATTTTTTTATATATATTTTGTGAACTATCTTAAAAAATAGAATGCTTTATCACATTATGTGGTTTAGTTTTGTACATTAAGGTGCTCTAGTTAATCAAGTGGATGCATTCTTTCTATTTGGTTGCATAAATGTGCTTTCCACTATAGCTTTTATAATTATTTTTACATTCAAATAATATCAATGAATGGAGAACAACATTCTTCACATTATTTGAATCATGCATTATTTCATGGTCTATTTCTTCTATAAATGTTCCACATAAGAAGAATTCGACATAAACCTCTCCAATAAGTCATTATTTTAAACAACAAATTATGCCATGCAAAGTCATCAAGGATAGGAAGTCTTGCAAGTTTTTGTAACTGACAACACAACCTTATGAGTTGAAAGGTGGGCTAGTTATCTATTGAACCTAATTTGACAAAAGTGAAAGGATGAGAGGTGTAGAAAGTAAATTATTTAAATCAAAATTCTCATATCAAACATATATCCCCTTGGATTTTTCTTGACATTTTCCAAAGTCTCACGAAACAATAGTTCATAGAATAATGAAAGCATAATCATAAAGATATGGTGAATAATATATCCATGATAAACAAGAGTCTTGATTGATTGAATCTTAGCTTCTCATATTAATTACTTCAAAATTATAGTTCATATGTACATACACAATGAAAAAACAAACATTTTTGACATATGTATAGAAGCTGCCCTAGAGCCTAATTACAAAGAGATTGATACTTTAAATTTCTCATAAAACTTGGGTAGCCCATCTATATAAGGAAAAATCTGATTATAAATCAACACAAATGCCTTTATTTTTCTTAAAAACTCTTTATCCCACAATCGAATTTTCCCCCAACATGTGTGAAGAGTTAAAAATTTAAACATGGTGAAAGAAGGAATCATGGTCAAAGTCAAACAATAAGGAATTAGAGTACATAAGAAATGCAAGCATAAATTTCCCTATTAACATATGGAATACCTTTAAGATAATGCAAGGTAGCTAGCCTAGAATTTTCCTCTTTCCTTTTCACATGCCTAATTATTAGGGTGGTTGCATGTCTTGTTAATGCTTGGGACGTGACCACTGGGATTTGAATGTTTCTCTATACTTGTTTACATTGTATTGGAGATTTAAAAATGAGAAACCTAATTCCCACTTGATTATGTATCTATATAATTGAAGCGCCAGTGAAGAAATTTATTGAATTCCCATATTTTAAAAGTTAGTTGCATGGAATCTTCACTATCAAGATTTATTGACAAATTTAGGATGCATTCATTGTGGAGCTATTATATCAATATTCTAAATTTCCATATTGGATAGCTTCTAC